>SNQJ01S0061127.1:23105-35694 GCA_010110895.2 Picea sitchensis | reverse complement strand
GATAGATCTCTTAGTGTTGTAGGATATGGAACAGTTCAAGTAGAAAATGGTCATTTCAATGATGTATTATGTATTCCAAGTCTTTCTTGTAACCTTCTATCAATATATCAAATAACACATTCAGGTGATGGTAAAACTATCGATTCTTCACCTCACCAAGTTGTAATCAAGGATCTAAAAGATCTTAAGTATGTTCTTGCAACTGGAATTGTTGATGATATTACTAGGTTGTACAAGTTTGACAACTTTGGGTCATCATCTTTTTCATCAGTTTTTGTTGCTCATATCGATGACTTGAGCAAACTTTGGCATGAGCAGTTTGGTCATCTAAACTATCTCTCATTGCAACAACTATGTAATCAAAAGATGATGACAGGTCTTCCTCATGTTTCATGCAAATATTGTGTTTGTGTCAGTTTTGTTCTTGGCATACATATTTGGGAAATTTTTGACAAACGTGCCTCTTGGCATGCCTTGAGCCCTTTGCAACTTGTTCATAGTGATTTGTGTGGTCGACTTTCTTCTCCTTCTTTTTCTGGGTGCAAGTATTTCTTAACTTTCATTGATGACCTTTCCAGACATACTTGGGTTTACTTCTTAAAACTTAAGAGAGAATTTTTTGACAAGTTTTTGGCCTACAAGGGCCTTGTAGAAAAGCAATTTGGACATCAAATTCAAAAGTTAACAACAGATAATGGAGGAAAATATGTGAATGGTAGTTTTACAAGTTAATGCACTACATAGGGCATCCAAATGCAACAAATGCTTCCATATACACCACAACAAAATGGTGTTGTTGAGAGAAAGAACTGGACATTAAAAGAAATGGCTAATTGTATGATCCAATCTAAGGGATTAAGTCTAAAGTATTGGGTGAAAGCCATCAAATGTGAAAATTACATAGTAAATCACACTCCCACAAAGGATCTTAAAAATATAACACCAGAAGAAGCTTGGAATAAAATTAAAACAGATGTAAGTCACTTCTGTGTATTTGGTAGTATAGCATGGGCTCACATTCCTGGTGAGAAAAGGAAAGCATTGCATCCTAAAAGTGAGAAGTGCATATTTGTTGGTTATTTTGAAGATGTCAAAGGTTATAAACTTCTTCAACCACATCGTAATGAAATTATTATTAGAAGAGATGTTAAATTAGATAAAAATATATTGGCTTGTGAGCCTAATTCAGCGTGTGTGTCTTATTTGGCCTACGAGCCTAATTCGACGTTTGTGCCTTCTTCAACCTGCTAGACATATTCAAAATTTGTGCCTTCTATTGTTCTAGTTTCCTCTTCAGATGATGATAGTGAGGATGAAAATCCACCTCCTCCTTCTCACCTTCCTCCAGATGAGTCCTTTGAACCTAAACCAGCACCGGCTCCAGCTCCACCTCTTCCTAGATGGGTCTGTTCAACATGAGAAGAAGTTGGTGATATTGTCGATGATCCTTCATATCATCATTAGACATGTTCATAATTCTAGTGAGCCTCTTCTCTTTTGGCTCAAGTTTTAGAGACTCATGATCCAGACACATTTGCAGAAGCTTCAAGTCATCCATACTGGGATACAACAATGAATGAAGAGTATAGTTCTTTAATGGAAAACGATACTTGGGATATTGTATCTCTTCCAAAAGGAAGAAAACTTGTCAGATGCAAATGGGTCTACATAACTAAGTATGAATCATATGGAAGTGTCGAAAGACACAAGGCTCGGTTAGTTTCCAAAGGATTTTCCCAAGTTGAAGGAATTGACTATAATGAACTGTTTTCCCTGTATCCAAAATGAATTCCATCCACCTTGTTCTTTCCCTTGTTGCATCACATGAATGGGAGCTCCATCATATGGATGTCAAATATGCCTTCTTGCATGGATATTTGCAAGAATAAATATGCATGGAACAACCTCCTGGCTATGTCCAGAATAACTCTATCCTGGTTTGTTGCCTTAATAAATCTATTTATGGTCTTAAGCAAGATTCCCAAGCTTGGTATGCTAAAATGGAAAGATTTCTTATTGCCACTATATTCTCTAGATGTCATTCTGATCCTAATGTTTATATCAAGAAAGTAGGAAGCCATCTCATAATCCTTCTCCTTTATGTTGATGACCTTATCCTTATTGGTAGTGACTCAAAACTTTTAAACCATGTGAAAACCAACATTAAGAAGAAATTTGAAATGACAGACTTAGGATTTTTTTACTATTTCCTTAGCCTCCAAGTTTTGCAAATCAATGAAGGAACTTTTCTTTCCCAGTCTAAGTATGCTTGTGACCTTCTTCATCTCTTTCACATGGACGATTGTAAACCAACCCCTTCTCCCTTCTAGTCTGGAGTCAAACTTGATGCCACATGTACTTCTCCTGAAGTTGATGCCACCCTATACCTTTAGTTAGTTGGTAGCCTCTTATACTTGACTCATACCCATCCTGATATTTCCTTTGATGTTGGTCTTGTTCCCCATTATATGAAAACACCCCATGAAATCCATTGGAAATAAACTAAAATGATACTTCATTATGTCTGTGGTACAGTTCAGTTCGAGATACATTACAATTCAGGGGGGACTCCTTTATTGGTTGGTTTCACTTATTCATATTGGTTCGATTACCCTTATGATCGAAATTCTACTACAGGTTATGTTTTCAGCCTTGATTCAAGACCTGTCACTTGGGTTTGTAAGAAACAACAGGCTATTCACTTTCTTCAACAAAAGTAGAGTACTAAGCAGTGGTAAATGCTAGTCAGGGAGCCTTGTAGCTTTGACAAATCCTTTTAGAGATTGGATTCTAGTAGAAACATCTGACCAACCTTTGGTGAAACAATCAGAGTGCCATCAAGCTCGCCAAAGACCTAGTTCAACATTATTGCAAAAAACACATCGAGCTACACATGCACTTCATCATAAATCTCATTCATGATCAGGTTATTGAAGTGATCTTTTTCTCTATAGAATATCAAGTTGCATACATTTTCACAAATTCTCTTACAGAAGTGAAGTTTTCCAAACTTTGATCTATGTTAGGAGTTCAGGAAGTTGTCATCAAGGTGGGATAGGCTCTAATTCCTCCTTCCTTCTCCTATTGTGTCACTATTGTAAATACTTCAATCCTATCCCAAGTTGTTCTTAAGGGGGTATGTTAGGATATTTAGACACTTAGGGATTAGTTAAGATCTACTTGTTCTAATGTGTCGTTAGGTAAAAGTGTGTTTGTTAGTGTGTTTCTTTAGTATGCATTAGTATGCATTTGTAGTTAGGAATTCCGACAGTCACGATATGTTCCTGACATAGAGTGATCTGAAGCTTCATATTCTCCTCGATCTTAACAGCCATTGATCCATGGCTTAACACCCATGATCTCTATTTAAATAGCATGGAGGTTCATTTTTCGACAATCGATTGTGAGAAACTCTCTTGTAAAATCTCTCTGTAATATTTTTCTTTTGCATTAATAAACTGCTCCAAGTGGACACATTGGTTGGGGCCGTGGATGTTTCCTTATAGGGTTTTACCATGTCAAAACATCAGTGTGTTGATATTTGATCTGGTTTTGTGAGTGGTTACTAAAGGTGTTCATCCTCTGTTGGAATACCTGTGTTGTCGAACAATTTCTATAGTCTAAGTATTTTCTAGCTTAAATATTTTTAGAAATTATTTTATTCTATTTTGTTAGGATAAGGACACCTAGCTTCTATGTAAATGACACCTATCATACTCATGTGATTATGTGATTGGTTGTTCTCCTAGATTTTAGTTTAGAGGTGAGCTATATAAACAAGCTCCTTCTTCAAGTGAGGTTAAGAAGAATATTATGAGTCCTCACTTATGATTGTAATTACCTTTTCCTTATTAATAAAATTATGTGTATGAGGAAACTTTGTCAACATGGTATCAGAGCCATGGTGAAATTTGTGATGGAAGAGAATTCGTGATGGATTTAGGAAGCAAGGAATACTTATTGACATCAACCTGGATCTCTTCAAACACAAAGGCAACAGTACTGAGGTAATATGTTGTTGTTTAAAATAAGGAAAATTTAGTTTTTTAATTGTAGATCTAATCCTCATTTTATTGTTGACTATATTTCTAAGAGATATTTCTACTATTTATAGTTCTAAATCTGCAAATTTATTGTATATAAATCAACAATTAAGTTTGTAAATCTCAAGATCACAACAAATCCATTACAAATCAGCATTGTTTTATGATCTTAAGATGCACTGTTGTTTTTCAATTAATTAAGAGGCCTCATTTTTGTAAAATTGCTTCAGATTTGTCTATAAATATGGAAATTTCATATTTAAAGCTTTAGATTTGAAATTTTTTTAAGCTTCTGCTATCATTCGACCGCTAGATCTGAGGTCACAATCAATCTAAATTCAGTAGAAGGTCAAAAGAGTTATGTTCGTTGAGTGCATCAATTCATTGTGTGTAGCATGATCACAAAGTTATGTTAGTTTTATGTAGTGTGATCAGTGTCCAAAGAAAATGTGAATCTATTCATAGATTGTATTCGGATTTTCTTATCGTTGTTGTGTAAATTCTAAATCGTAGTTTTGTTTGGAATTTTTTATTTAAAAGATTATTATTTGATCTTTTATTGATTCTCAAGAAATCCTTGCATACTTTGGTAAAAATCGCTGCATAAGGGATCCCCAAATTCTTCGAAGGGGATTATCGATTGGTCGTCAGATCAAATCTCCTAGTGTCGAATCTCAGTTGAAAAAAAAGGCAAAAACCCCATCTAATAGGCCATCAAAAATAATAGTATCCTCGTTGTAGATCAAACCCTTGAATCCGACCCCATTCTTAAGACCTGAAGGAGGTTTCTCTACACTTTTGAATCGAGGAGAATTTCCAGAGAGGAAGAATATGGGCATCATTGTGCATTTGTGTGGAAGATGGGTCATTTCACTGCACAGTTGGTCACCATTGCATGTAGTCCTAGAAATTAGTGGTCTTGAAGGATTCCTTTCCCGATCCGTTACCATAGTTTTTAGAGACAAAAAACGTGCATCGAATAGAGACAACATGGACCCTCCTCCAAGGAACTGACATTCACTTGTTAGTCACTTGCTGGCATACAATGCGATACTGAATAATTCCATATTTTACATCTACTGAAAACACAATTCAAGAGACAACGTGGACAAGTTCTCACTGAGAAATGCAATGAGGGTTGTGGGAGATTATAGATTTGAAAAGGACTTTTCCTCCATGCAGAAGGCATTGAGGTAGGAGAGGCCAGCTTAGATTCATGGAATTTTTTCTTGTCATCCATTTTGACACCATATTTTTTATTAAACTCCATATGGATACCAAAAGAGAGCTGGAAGTGTTGAAATATGGAGATGCATTGGTGTGTTGTATTGTGGACTGTATCATGGACCATATTGTGAATAAGAAATTCACAACAACGCCAACACTATTTTTTTAACTTTTGGGTTATGATTTGTCAAATTGTTTCACATACAGATATGGAGTGATAAGTGGATTTAATTAATGTTCAATTTAAAGAGAGACATTTTTTTGTGTAAAAGGATTTTTCGATTATTAAGTTTTAAGAAGCGTTACTTCATGTTTGACTTTTGTAGTTCAAGGGAGTACATTTTTTTCTATTTGTAAAAGGCTAAAAATCTTGTAAAAAGGTCAAATTTTGAAATATTTGATTGTAACCTTGAAGCTCAGAAGTTGAGAAGAGTCCAGTGAAATACTCTCTCAAATTCCTTTTCCAACGAGAATTTTAAAGGGTCAAAGCCAAGCCCTTAAAAGTTCTATTTTGTGTGGATTATGTACTCTTTCTATCTGGTCCCTTGTGTCTCTCTTTTGGTGTTTTGGGATTATTCGTTGTGGTTGTGTGATCATTAAGTTGCAATTTTTGCAACAACGAAATCTACCATCATTTCTAAATTAATAAATCTATTCACAGAATCAGATAAGTTAGATGGACCCAAGAATTAAAAATATTGAGGTCGGCACATGCAGAACACTTTGATCTATAATGAATTATGGAGTGATCTTTGTGATGGTGATATTGCTCCACCTAAGCCAATCGATGTTGCTTCTTTAGAAAAATGGAAATTGAAAGATGAAAAATCACTTTCTTTATTGCGCTCTTCTGTAAATGACCACATGTTTGTACATATTGAGAATTCCAAAGATGCATGGTCTGCTTGGAATCTACTGAAGAAGATTTTTGATACTCTTGT
Organism: Picea sitchensis; assembly: GCA_010110895.2. Classification (NCBI taxonomy): domain Eukaryota; kingdom Viridiplantae; phylum Streptophyta; class Pinopsida; order Pinales; family Pinaceae; genus Picea; species Picea sitchensis. The sequence goes on along the minus strand of SNQJ01S0061127.1, from coordinate 29,483 downwards.
TGCATCTCATAGAGTTGATCTACAGATGAAATTGTTTACACCAAGATTAGCAGATAATGGTGATGTATAATAATACATTTCAAGGACTAAGAACACTCATCGGGAAATCATCAAGGGAGGTTTTCCTAAACTTGAAGATAGTTTTTTGGTATCCATTTTGATAAATGGTTTTCCTCAATCTTATAAGAATTTTCTTGAGACTTTTCAAATAACTGATGGCGTAGCACCCCTAACTCAGCAGGTTCTACTTGACCTCCCAGTCTAAGGATCATTATTAATCTCCCCTGGATATGAAAATGGCTCTTCAACTCCCAGCTGGAATCTTCACACTTGTAACCACAGGTCCTTCTTAGGAGCTACGCCTGTGAAAAAAAGTACTAGGTGGGAACTCTTACCCACGTGACCAACCAATGTGAACACAAACTTTATCCGAAAAGGTATTTCACAAATCGCGATTTTTAGGGTGTTGGCATGATACAACACCAACACTCCACATCCACGAAACACTGAAACCCGATGTGGGACCTCTCCTTAGGACTAGATCTGACGGTCTTGTTCCTCCTCCTCAATCGACGGCCACAATCACGTCGCGACTTTGCATTTCGCGATGTCAGGAATGTTTGTGTAACACAAGCCCAATGCTCCGACTCCCAAAATGTTGAGATCTGAAATCAAGAGATCAATGACTCTCATTGATCTAGATCCAATGGATACTATTCCTCCTGGGATTTTGAACGCTGAAAGGTTATCAGCCTTATCCTTCTTGCTAATCTACTAGATCCAACGGCTCACGGAATTTCAGTATTCCTCCCTCTGAGAAATTCCACCGTCCATTTATATTTTAAATGGATCCAAGCCAAAGGACTTGGCATCAATTCTTCTAGGGTCAACCTCTATGAGGTGACTTCAACCTTCCGATTTTCTTTGAATCCGTCAAAGTCTCTATCCCTTCTGAGCTTGGATTCTACTGCAACCTCAATAATTCTAAAGGTTCTTGATGCACACTCCTTGTGGAACTCACCATAGCCTTTGGTTATCTGACGTCTTCCTCTTTTGTGCACTCCTTGCAACAGAAATCCTTCAACCCCTCACTAGGATTGGAAAAGTATAAGACTTTGACCTTCCTGTGCACTCCTTGCATGACTCTGTTCTATACTCGTACTTCGGCGAGTATGAGAACAACGATATCTCTCTTGAGCTTTTTTGAGGTAAAACTTAGAACCTGTCAATGCACACTTTGCAGACTTTCACTACACTCCTTGTAGGAATTCTCAGGACGAGAAACAATTGAAACTCATTCTCTCCCTATCAAAGACTTCATACATTCAATCGTGAAATCATACACACACATAGAATTGAAACAAATGCATAACAGAGACCATAATTAACTTTAAACATACCATTCAATATATGTAAACAGAATTCACCACAACACCATGAAATTTGGATCAAAGCTTCCTTATATTAATCCAGGTGCATCTGTAGATGGGTTTTATAGCATCAACTATCTTCTTATACACTCTTCTCCAATCTCTGTTCTTCTATTCTCTTTCTCTATAGCTCTCTAATTCTTACAATGAGAATAGTAATAATAATAAAATTGTAAGTTTTAAACCTGTGAAGTAAAGCAATGCATATAGATTCTTAAGAAAAACAGAATTTAATCAATGGCTCATACACATAGTACACATAGATTTTATACCATAAACCCTCAACCAGGAAAACCTTTCTTATATTCATTATATGGAATTTCATAATTCACCATACAATATATACAATGTTTTTAGGTATTCCATAGATACCAAAACCCTAATCCCTTAATACAGGATTAATTTAGAAAACCACTAAAAATAGCAAAATCCGTTAAAAATAGAAAAAACAACCCCCCCAAAAAAAATTGGGGCGCTGCCCCGAGCTACCGCCCATTGTCAAACACTGCGCGTAACTAGAGGGGGGAATACCTGTCCCCCCCTGGGACCCCCCTAGGAAAGCACCCAGCGCACACGACACAAAGACTACTACTAGAGGAATTGTCATACGCAATTGTCATATCTGACATGCCCACACACACACATGCAAACAATATAACACATACCCAACATTCTCCCACTTGTTGTTTTCTTTGCATCTAGGGGTTCAGGGGATTATATAGTCAAAAATCTAGGGGAGCAATGCCCATTGTTACTCTACACCAAGAGAACTTTTATGTGCTCACAGACTTTGTCAATGAATCTGCAACATTCTTCAAAGTGTCAACCTTTTTCCAGCAACACCTTCTTTTCCTCAACCATGTCTCTCAGAAAGTGATATTGAACATCAATATGATTTGTATTCGAATGATAAGCTAGGTTCTTTGCCAGGAATATTTCACTCTGAATGTCACAATCTAACCTCACTGCTTGTTGTACCAACCCAATACCTGAACACAATCTTTGTAACCATATTGCTTCCTTGCTTGCATGAGTGGCTGCCTTGTATTCACCTTCTGTAGTTGAGAGTGCCACTACAGCCTATCTTTTCCTCATCCAACTGATTGCTCCTCCAAATAGGTTAAACACATACCCACTTGTAGATCTTATGCAATCTAGATCTCCAACCTAGTCTGCATCAACAAAGCCATGTATGTACAACACTCTGTCCAATCCTGGTCTTCCTTGGTAGCACAATTCATAACTGGTAGTGCCATGAAGATACTTGAAGACCCTCTTTACTGCTGTCCAATTCTCCTTCCCTGGTTTTGACATATACCTGCTCAAAACTCCCACTGCATGTGCAATGTCCGATCTAGTACAGACCATTGCATACATCAAACTACCAACTGCACTGGCATACAGAACATGGAACATGTCCTTTTCTTCTTCCTATGTCTTGGGACACTGATCTATAGATAAATTTACACCTATAGGAATAGGAACCTTGACCGGTTTACTTCCATGCATATTAAACCTCTTCAATATCGTCTCAACATATTTTCTCGGATTCAGCCAGAGTTTCATGTTTGCACGATCTCTTTTAATCTCCATTCCCATAATGAAGTTGGTAACACTGAGATCCTTAATGTCAAATTTGGAGGTTAGCTGTGATTTCACTTCCTTGATAACATCCATGTTATTTCCTACCAACAACATGTCATCAACATACAACACTACATAAATGAAGTCATTACCAACCTGCTTTGAATATACACAGTGATCATCCCTGCTTCTTACAAATCCCAATCCAAGGATGTATGTGTCAAACTTTTGGTACCACATCCTAGGTGATTGCCGTAGAACATATAGTGACTTCTTTAGCTTATAGGCCAACTCTTTCTTTCCCTTCACTACAAAGCCTTCTGGCTGCTTCATGTAGATTTCTTCTTCCAGATCCCCATGTAGGAATGTTGTCTTCATATCCATCTGTTCCACTTCAAGATCAAAAGAAGCAGCAATAGATAAAAGGAATCTAATAGAAGTTAACTTAGAAACAAGAGAAAAAATCTCACCAAAGTCAATTCCCTCTACTTGGGAATAACCTTTTGCTAGTAACCGATCTTTGTATTTCTCCACTTTACCTTGTGAATTAAACTTCTTCTTAAACAACCATTTTCTACCAACATATTTTCTTGCAGCTAGCAACTCAACTATATCCCATGCCTCATTCTTATCCAAGGCATCCATTTCTTCAACCATGGCCTTCTTCCAGAGTTTACTATCCTCTGAATTCATTGTTTCCCTGACAGTTTTGGGATCATCATCAGTAATAGCTAAAGAAAAATTGGAATGGAAATCAGGTGGACTATACCTTTCTGGTTTCATTTTATCTCTCACTGATCTCCTCAATACTAGGGTATGAGGTTATTCTTCTTCTCCTGTTGCTTCCTCTTCTTCATATGATTCAGATTTTGCATCATCCAACTCACGCTCTATTTTCTCAGGTTCGTCTTGCATTGGTAGGAATTTATGTTTGGACACATCCTTTACCTCTCTGAAAACAACAACTCGACTGTAAATAGTCTTCTTGGTTTATGGGTTCCAAAGATTATAACCTTTCTCACCATCTTTATAACCAATAAAGATACACTTTTCAACCTTTTTAACCAACTTACTCCTATTTTCCTTTGGAACATGTACATAAGCATCACAACTAAACACTCTAAGATGTTGAAGAGAGGGTTTCTTTCCATAACATACCTCGTGTGGAGTTTTATCATCCAATGTTGATGAAGGTGATCGATTGACCAGGTAACATGTTGTACCCACTACCTCTGCCCAGAATTCTTGTCCTAACCCGGCACTGCTGAGCATGCTCCTTGATTTTTCCATCAGTGTCATGTTCATCCTTTATGCAACTCCATTCTACTGAGGAGTGTATGGAGTAGTCTTCTGCCTTGCTATACCACACTTCTTACAGAATTCTTCAAATTCATTTCTGCAGAATTCTCCACCATTATATGTTCTCAATACCTTTATTTTCTTCTCTGTTTGATTTTCTACCAGAGCCTTAAACTCTTTAAATTTATCAAATACCTCTGATTTCTTTCTCAAAAAATAAATCCATGTGTTCCTTGAAAAATCATTTATGAATGAAACATAATACACAGATTTACCTAGGGATGGAACAGGAACAGGTCCAAACACATCACTATGTATCAACTCTAAGATCCCCTTTTCTCTTGTAGCACCAGATGGGAATCTTACTTGATTATGTTTACCATATATGCAATGTTCACATAAATCAAAATCCAGAGTGCAATTAGACATACCTTCAACCATACCTTTATCGTGTAGTGTTCGAAGGCCCTTTTCTCAAATATGTCCCAGTCTTTGATGCCAAAACATGGTATTCTTTCCAGGGACAATATTGGTCTTGTCTTATTTATTTCATTGTTCAGGGAAAACATAACTGTTACACCCATTAGTATAAGTTCTTCCCAACAACTTGTACAAGGTTCCACATCAAACTCCCCTCATCAACACCATTGCTCCTCGTACCATCTTGCAAGTGTTCTTTCCAAATACAGTATCCACTCCTGCATCATCCATCTTGCTTACTGATATTAGGCTCCTGGCTAGTTTTGGAATGTGTAGAATTCTGGGGAGAGTTCTAATCCTTCCATATTTTAGCAGCAACTTAACCCTTCCACGTCCCAAGATTTAGGCTGTCAAGTCATCTCCTAGGAATACATCACCACCATCGTATTTTTCATATTCAGAGAACCACTCCCTGTGAGGAGTGATATGGTATGATGCACCTAAGTCGATCAACCATACATCACGGTCTGCATGTGTACTTGTAGATTCTAGGTAAACTTCACCTCCTTCTTCAGTGGAGGTTTTCGCCTCTGTGGAAGAGGCACTATCAGATCCCTTTGATTTATCAACCTTCTTAGACTTGCAATCTTTCTTATAATGTCCTATTTTACCACACTTCCAGCATTTCCTCAAAGATTTTCCTAGAGACTTAGATCTACCTATATATTTAGATCTCCCCCCCAAAGGCTTACCAAGATTCATGTCTTGGGTATGACCTCTTACAAATAAAGCATCTGTGTTATCACTATCCATGCTTTTCCACCTCATCTCTTCAGATAACAAGGATGAAACTACATCCTCATACTTCAATGTAGATTGAGTGGTACTACCAGTTGATATAGCCAAAGTATCCCAAGAGTCTGGCAAAGAACATAACAAAGTAATACACTTATCTTCTTATGAAATCGTAATATTAATAGAGACATGTTGACTTACCAAAGTATTAAAGTCATTTAGATGTTCTGTCACAGAACATCCATCTTCCATCCTAAGATGATACAACTTCTTTCGAAGAAATAACTTGTTTACCAGGGACTTTGATTGATACAAATTCCCCAACTTATCCCATAGTTCCTTGGCTGTAGATTCTCCCGAGACATTCAATAAAACCCAATCTACCAGGCAGAGTCAAATAGTACTCCTTGCTCTTCTGTCCAACATCTCCCAATCCTCCTTCAACATACCAGTAGCTGGTGTACTAGTGGTTTGTGTACTTGTAGGTTGTGTACTAGTAGCTTGTGTGCTAGTAGATGGTGTACTAGTAGGCTGTGTACTAGGATCCACATCAATCCATTGTTCTTTGTCTACAAGAAGGTCCTCCATCTTGAGCTTCCATTGCTCAAAGTTTTTACCGTTGAACTTTTCTATCTCTATTATAGATGAGCTTTCCATTCCTCTTTCTATACTCAAATCTCCACTACAAATGCTCCTACTAAACCCAGGTTTATCACAGACCCAAGATAAAATTGATCTATCAAGACCGAGACAAACCCTAAACAACAAAAGCATCCCTCTGAAGCCAAAAATGAGCTCTGTTACCACATGTAATTTTTAAACCTGTGAAGTAAGGAAATGCATATAGATT
>SNQJ01S0061127.1:11554-23095 GCA_010110895.2 Picea sitchensis | reverse complement strand
GGGGTGACTCACTATTGAGAATGATGAACAATGTGGTCTAAGGCTGGGAGGCTTGTGGATGGTCTTCACTCAGTTGGTGATATTCTTACAAAGATAAGTGTCAATTATGTGATAAATTTTACATGTTGCATTGTTATTTACGTGCTTATTTTTATGGGTTTCTCCTATGCATGATCATAACTGTCTGTATGTTTATGGGTATTTCCCTTATATGTTGCATGTTTGTGTTTACTATTATTTCAGTATGAATTCATGCATTTATGTAAAGTATTTGTCTGTTACGTTTTATATATATGTTTCTGCAAGATCTCTGTGTGTATATAATTTAATTGCATGCAGTTCAAAAAATTTAGGTGGCATATCTCAGTATGATGCTAGGTTTGTTAGACTATGTTCCACAGAGAGAACACAAGTGTTTTCTGGTGTAGCTTGGTCTGGCATAGTTGGTCGGGGATGTTACACTTTCCAAAACATATTTTCGCCCAAAATGGAACACTTTGCAGCCTTAAGTTTAACAGACCTAGGTATGGATTTATCCCATGCTGGTGAGCGACTAAAATTTTGCAAGTAAAAAAAGATGTCTTTATACCAATCAGACTGAGAAAATTTGGCACTTACCTATGAGTATGGTTCTTATGTTTCATCCTCTTCATACTCTGTTGCTACAATGTTTGTTGATGATGCATTCAAGTCCAAAATTCTGCAGTTATATTCAGCCAACAACTTGGTTAGTCCTTGTCCTTTTACCAGTTTTGTGGGCTTGATCAGCACATCATACTCTTGAATCTTAGCAAACCATTTACCTCTTTTTCCCTCACTGTCTGAATGTGAGGATATCCTTTATAGTATTAGTAGGTACATAAGCCATTATTTTAGAGTGTAGTACATAATATCTAAAATCATTTAATGCTTCTACTAATGCACAACCCTATTTTTCCATGATGCTATACTTCATCTCAATATCTCTCATGGAATTACTGAAAAAAGCTATTGGTTGTTCTTGATTGTCTTCATTCTTCTGCAACAACACAACAACTATAGTATGGGATGATGAGAAAGATAAAATGATAAACTCTATATCATAATTTTGGATGATAAGAACTAGGACTTCTCCCAAGTCCATTTTGATCTGCTGAAAGGATTCTTTAGGTTCAACTGTACAATTGAGTTCATGGTCCTTTTTCAACATGTTGGTAATATGCTTAACCATTTCATCAAAATTGGGGATAAACCTTCTTAGAAAGCCTATTTTACCCAGAAAATATTGTACCTCTTTTTTGTTCCTAGGCTGAGCAATTTCTTTTATTTCCTCCACCCTTTCCGGATCTATATTCACCTCTTCTTTGGATACTATATTGTCAAGAAGCTTTCTTTCTTCCATAGCGAAATATGACTTTTTTGGATTCAAGGACATCCCAAACTATCTACACTTCACAAAGTTTTGATTTAAATGATTGATATTATCTTCATTYGTCTTGGAGAAAAMAATCATGTCATCAAGGTATATGACAATGAACTTGTCTCTCTCACCCACAAAAGCAATGTCCATAGCTCTCTGAAAAGTTTCCCTTGCATTTATCAAAGAAAAAAGGCATTTTTTCATACATGAAAGTCTCGCATGGTGTTGTGAAGGTTGTCTTCTCTTTGTCATCTAGATGCATGGCTGCTTGGTTGTATCATGCAAAACCAACCATCATTGATATCCTATTTTCCCCTACTACCTTCTGCAGTATATGATCCATATTGGGTAGGTGGTAGTTATATTTTAAAGAGAATTTGTAGTTATATTTTAAAGAGAATTTATTCAAGTTCTTGAAGTCCACACATAACCTTATTTCACCACTCTCCTTTCTCACTAGAACTAAATTAGCAACCCTTTCAGAGTACTTTAAGGGAACAATAATCTGGGAATCTAATAATTTCCTCACCCCTTTCTCAATGGTAGGAAAATGAATAGGATTAAATTACATGAGCTTCTTATTGAAAGGATTATAACCAAGTTTAGTAGTTATTCAATGTTGGATGACACTAGTATCATAACTTTTTAGGTCCTCATATCTCCATGCAAATACATCCATGTATTGTTTGAACAACTGAAAATACTTTGTCTTATGATGAACAGGGATATTTTTGGACAACTTAATATATTTAGGATCTTTTTCAGTCCCAATATTGTATTCCTAAATGCTATCATCTTTGGGGAGGACAGTTGGTTTGACAGGTACATCATTTCTATCAAACAATTTTTCTAAAGGCACCATCCCTTTGGGAATGAATTTATTCTTGAGTTGCAAGACTTTATGCTCAATAATGTAATTGTTAAATTTTGGGATCTCTTCATATTCCTCCCCAATTTCATGTTTGGTGTCTTCTTCGTCATCTAAATTGATATGAGTTTTTGCAAACTCAGCTATCACTTCTATGAGCTTTTTGATATGGTTATCCTATTCAAAAACTTTCCAGTATTTGATATTATCAGGAATGGAAGGTATTTACCTCATCTCGATCTCATATTTAATTTTAGGGGTGGTTGGTACTTTAAAAGTACCAAACGATACTGCTAAGGAATCAATTGGTTGATTAATATCTCTCAACACAACAGAAATATTGAAAGCTTCATAAAAAAATTCAATAAATCCCTTACCTGATTTATGTAAGCCATCATTCTTTTATTTCTTGTTTGATAGGAACCTCTTCCTTGTTGCAAAACTAGCTATGAATCTCCACATACCACTAGCTTGGTAATTTTCATCTTTCTTGTTGCCTCCAAGCCTAAGATCAAGGATTCATATTCATCCATGTTATTGGTGGCCTAGAAATCAAGCTTGTAGGAAAAATGAACTTATTTTTTGGTGGGGGAGATGAGAAATATGCCAGCTCCAACCCCTTATTTTGAGTATGCACCAACAAAAAAAAAAATCCATATACCATCCATCATTTCCATAGGGATTACAAGAGGGTCTGCAAGCATTGGGGGTTCATTGTACTCTTGATTTACAGATACGATGCAACATCCTAGATCTTCATCAACAACATATATAGGATTATTCACAGGGTTTTTCTGATCACTAACCACATAATACAACTTTGTTTATTGGTACATCCTTCTGAGCTTTCCTCCAAAAACTAGTACAGTGGCATAAGTCATGTCCATATACATAGTTCCTACAAATTTCCGTACCCTTTTTCTGGAAGCGACATGCATTAATTTGTTGGTACATCAACCACTACGACGTCCATCATAATGCTATTAAGAAGCAGCTGGCCTAGTGTGACAACCATGTCTTTAATCATCCCATAACACTTCACTTTTATATCATCAAAACAACAGAGGTCATGACGTGGCCTGGTTATTTCCAGCCCAAAATTTTGCATGACTACTTTGGGCATAAGATTGTGTGATACTCTAGAATCGAGCATACAATTGTGTAGCATCTTATCATGAATATTCAAAGTCACATAGAAATGTGTCACATATTCTTTTTTGCCATCAATATGAGGGATAAAAAATATGGTAGGGGACTCATCTTGAACATTCAAAGTATCAGAAGGATTTGTCTATCCTTTTCCCTGCATCATTTTCTCAATCTACTTATGGTATGAAGGATTTTTAGCCAGCTCCACCAAAGGCATGGGAATATTAATTTTAGATATATAACCTTCGATATTGAAAGGTGGAATTGATTCCTCAACTTCCTTAGCTTCTTTTTCATTTTTCATAGGTTCCAAAACTTTACTTACCTTGGGGATGTCAAACACCTCTTTAGATTTATATTTGAACTAACTTGGACCATCCTTCTTAGCCTGAATTTGATTGTCTAAAGCATTTTATTTCATCTGAGGTCTGAGATCATACTTCTTATGCATCTCATCCTATAGGGAATCAACAAAAAATATGTATTGTACTCTAGATAAATATTCTTTGTTGGATTGATTCCTAGGCATTAGCTTCTTAGGATTTAAAGACTCTTCATAGTCATATTGAGTTAGATGTATGACATCATTGTCCTCTTGAAGTAGGAGGATTTATTTTGTTTATTCATCATATCCCTCATCTACCATTTATTCAATGAAGTTGTTATCATTATTGGTTTTTACAAGTGGTTGAATGGGATGTTCTTCATTTCTTCTCTCCCTTCTCATGAGTTGTGGATTAAGAGGTATTATCAACTGATTAGGGTTAGGATTACTTATGCCTCCCTCTTGGGGGGATCTATTTGTATTGTTGTTCTATATATCTAAATTGGACATTTTGTTTCTCATATTTCTAATAAGTCTCGACATCTCATCCATCTTTGCTTCTTGGGGTTCTCTATTTGGATCAGAAGTACCACAATCTTCCCTAACCTTTTTTCTTTCTTCTTGATTTTTTTTTTCTTAATCTTACCTAATGCAATAATATTCCATTATATGCCAATTTCATCCTCTTTCATTATTGGCGGGGTTGGGGAATTGATTTCCTGAAGGTGCTAAACTACAGTTGTAGGGCTCTGAGACTTCTTGTCTGGCCTGTTGCTGAAGCACTGGAAGGGAAGTGGGGCAGTTGAGGGACCGTTAAGCAGACAAGGGGCACACTTCCTAGGGTGGGACATGCATGTTAGGAATGAGGGAATGTAGGTTGTCAGTTGAGTGAGAACCTGAGACAGAGTCTTTCCTGTTGTCTATGAGCCTTTAGCCTGGTTAGGAATCCCTTTACCCGGGTGGAGTTTAGTCCCAGCTCGGGGGTGACTCACTGTTGAGAGTGATGAATAGTGTGGTCTAAGGCTAGGAGGTTTGTGGATGGTCTACACGTAGTTGGTGATATTATTACAAAGATAAGTGTCAATTGTGTGATAAATTTTACATGTTGCATTGTTATTTACGTGCTTATTTTTATGGGTTTCTCATATGCATGATCATAATTGTTTGTATGTTTATGGGTATTTCCATTATATGTTGCATGTCTATGTTTACTGTTATTTCAGTATGAATTCATGCATTTATGTAAAGTATTTGTCTGTTACATTTTATATATATGTTTCCGCAAGAGCTCTGTTTGTATATAATTTAATTGCATGCAGTTCAAAAAATTTAGGTGGCATATCTCAGTATGATGTTTGGTTTGTTAGAGTATGTTCCACAGAGAGAACAAAAGTGTTATTTGGTGTAGCATGGTCTAACATAGCTGGCCGGGGATGTTACACATTCCAAAACATATTTTCCCCCAAAATGGAACACTTTGCAGCCTTAAGTTTAACAAACCTAGGTCTGGCTTTATCCCATAATGATGAGCGACTAAAATTCTGCAAGTAAAAGATGATGTCTTTATACCAATCAGAATGAGAAAATTTGGCACTTACCTATGAGTATGGTTCTTATCTTTCATCCTCTTCAGACTCTGTTGCTACAATGTTTGTTGATGGTGCATTCAAGTCCAAAATTCTGCAGTTAGATTCAACCAACAACTTGGTTAGTCCTTGTCTTTTTACCAGTTTTGTGGGCTTGATCACCACATCATAGTCTTCAATCTTAGCAATCCATTTACCTCTTTTTCCCTCACTGCCTGAATGTGTGAGGATGTCCTTTATAGTATTAGTAGGTACATAATCCATTATTTTAGAGTGTAGTACATAATATCTAAAATCATTTAATGCTTTGACTAATCCATAACCCTATTTTTCCATGATGCTATACTTCATCTCAGTATCTCTCATGGCCTTACTGAAAAAAACTATGGGTTGTTCTTGATTGTCTTCATTCTTCTGCAACAACACAACAGCTATAGTATGGGATGATGAGGAAGATAAAATGATAAACTCTTTATCATAATTTGGGATCATAAGAACTTGGACTTCTCCCAAGTCCATTTTGATCCACTGAAAGGATTCTTTAGGTTCAACTGTACAATTGACTTCATGGTCCTTTTTCAACATGTTGGTAATATGCTTAACCATTTCAACAAAATTGGGGATAAACCTTCTTAGAAAGCCTATTTTACCCAGAAAATATTGTACCTCTTTCTTGTTCCTAGGCTGAGAAATTTGTTTGATTTCCTCCACCCTTTATGGATCTATCTTCACCTCTTCTTTGGATACTATATGGTCAAGAAGCTTTCTTTCTTCCATAGCGAAATATAACTTTTTTGGATTCAAGGACATCCCAAACTATCTACACTTCACAAATTTTTGATTTAAATGATTGACATTATCTTCATTTGTCTTGGAGAAAACAATCATGTCATCAAGGTATATGACAATGAACTTGTCTCTCTCACCCACAAAAGCAATGTCCATAGCTCCCTGAAAAGTTTCTCTTGCATTTATCAAAGAAAAAAGGCATTTTTTCATACATGAAAGTCTCGCATGGTGTTGTGAAGGTTGTATTCTCTTTGTCATCTAGATGCATGGCTGCTTGGTTGTATCATGCAAAACCAACCATCATTGATATCCTATTTTCCCCTACTACCTTCTGCAGTATATGATCCATCTTGGGTAGGTGGTAGTTATATTTTAAAGAGAATTTATTCAAGTTCTTGAAGTCCACACATAACCTTATTTCATCACTCTCCTTTCTCACTAGAACTAAATTAGCAACCCTTTCAGAGTACCTTAATGGAACAATAATCTGGTAATCTAATAATTTCCTCACCTCTTTGTCAATGGTAGGAAAATGAATAAGATTAAATTAATGAGCTTCTTATTGAAAGGATTATAACCAAGTTTAATAGCTATTCGATGTTGGATGACACTAGTATCATAACTTTTTAGGTCCTCATATCTCCATGCAAAGACATCCATGTATTGTTTGAACAACTGAGAATACTTTGCCTTATGACCAACAGGGATATTTTTGGACAACTTAGTATATTTAGGATGTTTTTCAGTCCCAATATTGTATTCCTAAATGCTATCATCTTTGGGGAGGATAGTTGGTTTGACAGGTACATCATTTCTATCAAACAATTTTTCTAAAGGCACCATCCCTTTGGGAATGAATTTATTCTTGAGTTGCAAGACTTTATGCTCAATCATGTAATTGTTAAATTTTGGGATCTCTTCATATTCCTCCCCAATTTCATGTTTGGTGTCTTCTTCGTCATCTAAATTGATATGATTTTTTGCAAACTCAGCTATCACTTCTATGAGTGTTTTGATCTGGTTATCATCTTCAAAAACTTTCCAGTATTTGATATTATTAGGAATGAAAGGTATTTACCTCATCTCGATCTCATATTTAATTTTAGGGGTGGTTGGTACTTTAAAAGTACTAGACGATACTGCTAAGGAATCAATTGGTTGATTAATATCTCTCAACACAGCAGAAATATTGAAAGCTTCATAAAAAATTTCAATAAATCCCTTACCTGATTTATGTAAGCCATCATTCTTTAATTTCTCGTTTGATAGGAACCTCTTGCTTGTTACAGAACTAGCTATGAATCTCCACATACCACTAGCTTGGTAATTTTCATCTTTCTTGTTGCCTCCAAGCCTAAGATCAAGGATTCATATTCATCCATGCTATTGGTGGCCTAGAAATCAAGCTTGTAGGAAAAATGAACTTCTTTTTTGGTGGGGGAGATGAGAAATATGCCAACTCCAATCCCTTCTTTTGAGTATGCACCAACAAAAAAAAAATCCATATACCATCTATTATTTCCATAGGGCTTACAAGAGGGTCTGCAAGCATTGGGGGTTCATTGTAATCTTGATTTACAAATACGATACAACAGCCTAGATATTCATCAACAACATATATAGGATTATTCATAGGGTTTTTCTGATCACTGACCACATAATACAACTTTGTTTATTGGTACATCCTTCTAAGCTCTCCCCCAAAAACTGGTACAATGGCATAAGTCATGTCCATCTACATAGTTCCTACCAATTTTTGTGCCCTTTTTCTGGAAAGCGACATGCATTAATTTGTTGGTACATCAATCACTAGGACGTCCATCATAATGCTATTAACAAGAAGCTGGCCTAGTGTGACAACCATGTCTTTAATCATCCCATAACACTTCACTTTTCTAACATCAAGACAATAGAGGTCATGATGTGGCCTGGTTATTTCCAACCCAATATTTTGCATGACTACTTTGGGCATAAGATTGTGTGATACTCTAGAATCAAGCATACAATTGTTTAGCATCTTATCATGAATATTCAAAGTCACATAGAAATGTGTCACATATTCCTTTTTGCCATCAATATGAGGGATAAAAAATATGGTAGGGGACTCATCTTGAACATTCAAAGTATCAGGAGGATTTGTCTATCCTTTTCCCTACATCATTTTCTCAATCTACTTATGGTATGAAGGATTTTTAGCCAGCTCCACCAAAGGCACAGGAATCTTGATTTTAGATATATAAGCTTCGATATTGAAAGGTGGAATTGTATCCTCAACTTCCTTAGCTTCTTTTTCGTTTTTCATAGGTTCCAAAACTTTACTTACCTTGGGGATGTCAAACACCTCTTTAGATTTATATCTGGACTAACTTGGACCATCCTTATTAGCCTGAATTTGATTGTCTGCGGTATTTTCTTTCAGCCGAGGTCTGAGATCATACTTCTTATGCATCTCATCCTGTAGGGAATCAACAAAAAATATGTATTGTACTCGAGATAAATATTCTTTGTTGGATTGATTCCTAGGCATCAACTTCTTAGGATTTAGAGACTCTTCATAGTCATATTGAGTTAGATGTATGACATCATTATCCTCTTGAAGTAGGAGAATTTATTTTGTTTATTCATCATATCCCTCATTTACCATTTATTCAATGAAGTTGTTATCATTATTGGTTTTTACAAGTGGTTGAATGGGATGTTCTTCATTTCTTCTCTCCCTTCTCATCAGTTGTGGATTAAGAGGTCTTATGAACTGATTAGGGTTAGGATTACTTCTGCCTCCCTCTTGGGGGGATATGTTTGTATTGTTGTTCTATATATCGAAATTGGACATTTTGTTTCTCATATTCTTGATAAGTCTAGATATCTCATCCATCATTGCTTCTTGGGGTTCTCTATTTGGATCAAAAGTACCACAATCTTCCCTAACCGTTTTTCTTTCTTCCTGATATTTTTTTTGCTTAATCTTACCTAATGCAATAATATTCCCTTATATGCCTATTGCTTCATATTTCATTACTGGCGGGGTTGGGGATCTTATTTCTCTTAAAGTCATGGAAAAATCAACATCAAATTCCCCATCATATGTCACTTTGGATGCTAGTTGTGAATGATTAATTTCAGGGATCTTGTTATAAATATTTGTAAACCTCCTCTTAAAATCATCAATAGTTTCATTTGTTATTTTATTGAGTGATCCAAATTCATTCAGGTAATATAGGCTATCCCTTTTCTCACCCCGTCGTCTCATAAAGACAACTTCTAGAGTTGGCCAACTATCAATTGAAGAAACAGGGAGCTCTCTGAACCATTTTCTAACATCTCCCTATAGAGTTTGGAAAAGTAGCCTTATGAAGATATTGTCGTGCTATAAAAATTATTCATCTATAAAGCCTCGAAAAACAATCATATGCTCTTTAGGTGAGTAAGTTTTATCCCCATAAAATTTGGGAAGATATTTCATGTAATTCTCAAGGAGGTCATGGGTAATTTGGGGAAGATTTAAAACAGAAAATATGGAAGTGACCCAAGGATTTATAGGTGGTGGGGGGGATTGATTTCCCCCAGGTATTCCACCACCTGCGTCAACCATGATATTTTGTAAAATGATGTTACAGGCTTCAAAGGATAGAGGAGGAACAATAATTTTCAAGAAGGGTCGATCAAAAGAACTGACATCTGGACTAAATTATAAAGGAGAATTTTGGATGTCTATTAATGGTTCTGGAGGAAATTTTATAGCAGAAAGAGAATCTCCTGATATATCATTCAGACTTATAGATTCAGAACTTAAATGAATAGCATAAGGAGAATTTTATGGATAAGGGTTACCTGATAAAAACGAGGTCTGATGCTCTCTAATATTCCTTTAGGTCACCAACTTTTTTGGATCTGAATATATCAAAACATGGTCTAGATCAAGACGGATTCTAGTGTGTCTTATGGAAGAGGCCAGGTTGTCCTTCTGTGGAGTTTTCGGGTGAAATATTAAAAACCAAATTCTTGAGGCTTGTTCACCATCAAGTATTAGATCTCACAATGCCATACCCCAACGAATATTTCCTCAGCTTATGTTCCCGACAACGACACCATTTGAAATGTTATCCCTCAAGACGTTCTATGCTATTTTTTAGAACGATGTCGAGGAACCCTAGGGGCCAAGACTCAGGATGAATCTTAAGACTAGATTAGTAGTAAAATAATTGTGCAATTTTGGGAAGTTTTTCCCTCTATCTCTTTCTCTTAAAACTCAAGGACCTCAAATGGTTCTCAATTCAACTAAAAAATTCTCTCAAATATCATAGGCATTTGTCCACGAGTGTTTTAAACATTCAAGACTAAAAGGAATATGAAATGGTGAATCAGAAGAAAGAACAAAATAAACATATAGGGAATTACAAATAATGAATCATGTAGCCTAGGTGAAATGAATAGTGTGTTGAGCAATAAACAATTCAACATATCTAACAAGTGTAAACAGATCAATAACATATTCTTGAAATAGCTAATATATTCATACATTAACATTCAAGGAGGTACCCTTTGCATATCATTCAAAGTAGAAAGAAAAATGACAAGAATTGGTCATACATTCATAGGAATTCAATTCTATGTCATTACCAGACATCATATAGTAACATTGAACATGGTGAATGGATAGTTGCTTGAGATTTCATATATCAGATATGATGCAAGAAAAAAAAAGTGGACGGAGATGCTTTACAATAACATAAAAAACTATAGGAAGGAGTTACAAACTAAAACTTAAACTCAGGGGATGAATATTTGTTTCTTGTTTCATTTATCAACTGATTGTGCTCAAAGTATCTATTCAAACAACTATGGTTATAAGAAACTCTTCAATTCCCCAAAGTGTCGACCTTGACAATGGGCACTTGCATTCTCTTTTATTCCTCTTTCTCGTTCCCTAAACTGGTTCTTGAAACCACTTCCATCTTCTTGAAACCATTTCTTTCTTCTTGATTCTTGGATGATTTCTCCTTGGTAAAATCATAAAACAATCCCATTACGCGTTGGAATTCTGTTATGAGAAAATCACAGAACCAATGAGAAGTTTCCATCCATGAAAAATGCTTCATTTTTTCCATTAGAACGTCTGCAATCATTTTTTATGGTGGTTGGATTCTCGAAATCGAATTCACAAGAACAATGAAACTCAATGATTGTCGGATCAGTCTCAGTGAGTAATCTCAACCATTGATTGAGGTTGCACCCGTCGAAGTGATCAGGGTCTTGACTCAACAGGACTCCAAAGAGGGAGCTATGAGATTATATCTCAATCATTGTTCAAAGATATAATACGATGTAATGATCCCAAGCCAAATTCTTTCTTGGAATCACTAACTACTAGTAATTTATTGAGTTATTAAGTGCATACAAGATTCATCAACACATGGAGATCACA
>SNQJ01S0061126.1:217921-228173 GCA_010110895.2 Picea sitchensis | reverse complement strand
CAACTGGATGGAAGCACCAACTTCCTAAGAGTTCCAACACCAACTTCCAGTTACATAGGCACTGACCTATATATTAGAGAACTAATGTTCTCCCTTGCACCACCCTGCCACCCTGGTTTCTCTGGCTGTAACCAGATGGAAGCTACAACTCCCCGTGTTCAAGCACCCACTTGAACATCTGAGGACAACATTCCTCCCTAGCACCTCCCTACCAACCTGAAATATCAACCTTTGCTACTGAAACTTATTACAGTGATATAATGTTCACCAATGGCTTACCAGTCTCATCATTGTTCTGCTACACTTCCCTGCTCTGTCTGCCTCACTGTCTTCCTGCACACATGCCTTGCACTTTTTGTTCTTCATCCTTTAATGCTCTGTGCGCCATGTCCATTCAATGCACCATTCCTCTTCTTTGTATTCCAGCTGTTGCACACTGCCTCCTTCTACACGCTTGAATCACTCTCAACAACAACACTCATTTTTATTTTTTTTTCATTCTTATAGTCTATGTGCACCTTATGCATACTATATGCACAATGCTTCTGTATGCTCTACACCCCACCATTGTTCTCCACATCGGGATATTCACTTCCACTCCACATTTCCACCACTTCACTCCCTCGAGCATCAACACACTCTCTCTGTTATGCATGTTCTCCTCATGTCAAGTCCTCTTCCTGATCATCATGGAAATTCCTCATCTTTTCTGGTGGTTATACCCATGCGTTCATCATCATTGGGTGTTATGTTGAGATTCCTTAGCCTGTCTAGCAGTCGAGACTCTTCGTCTTCTCTATCATAGTTGAGCTCATCCTCTCTGTTGCAGTTAGAGGCTTCAACGCTCTTTCATCTTTCAATCACCTCTATGAACAATCTTCATTCCACTGGCAGATGTCTTGAGACTCTTCTTCTCCTCTGGCAATCACACTAAGGCCTCTTTGATTTTTCTGTGAAGAAATAATCAGTTGTTTTTGGCATTTGCACTATGAACCTCTTGAGCCTTATGCCTTTGGCACCTTTCACCTTTCCTTTCACATGTGGTATCAGGCGGTGACCACACGCCTGTTCAGAAGGCACTTTCGCAATTCACATTTCGACAATTCTTGTTGTGAGGCATCTTGACTCTCCAAGTCATGATCTCTGAAATGGATATTAGCTTCATGCTAGCTCCTCCCTTGATCCTTCACCGATGTGACTATAGGTTATGACCAGGGGTCAATTTTGAACACGCATTTCGCATTTCGACATTTCGGCATTTTCGGCATTCCTGTGGTAAAGAGTCTCGACTCTTCATGTTACAATCGCCGAAAAGGAGCTTAGCTTGGTGCTAGATCCTCCCTCTCACATGAACACTAACGGTGACCACAACCTACACTAAAAGGTATTTTGACATTTCGCATTTCGGCGTTTCGACATTTCTGTGGTGAAGTGTTTCGACACTCCAAGTCACGAACCCTGAAATTTTTGGCGTTTAACATTTCAATGTTTCGACATTTTTTTGTTGAATTGTTTCGACACTCCTAGTCATGAACCCTGAAATTTTCATCGTTTCGCATTTGGCATTTTGACATTTCTGTTTTGAAGTGTTTCGACACTCCAAGTCATGAACCCAAAATTTTTTGGCATTTTTCATTTCGCAACTTCCAGATGCCTATGATGAAGAGTCTCGACTCTTCATGTTGCGATCATCAAAACTCTGAAATCGAGTCAGATCAACAGTTCACAATCTTGATGGTTCGACGATCCAGATCTTTTCATGATTTCGCATATCGTGAGTTCCTACCGTGAGTTTCTTCCTTGACTCCTCCAATTCCCGATATCTAAAACTCTGAAATGGAGTCAGATCAATGGTCAAGAATCTCCCTTTGATCAACGACTCAGATTAAGTCATGGTTTCACATTTCACGATTTCGTCATTCT
Source organism: Picea sitchensis (assembly GCA_010110895.2). Taxonomy (NCBI): domain Eukaryota; kingdom Viridiplantae; phylum Streptophyta; class Pinopsida; order Pinales; family Pinaceae; genus Picea; species Picea sitchensis. The sequence goes on along the minus strand of SNQJ01S0061126.1, from coordinate 226,250 downwards.
TGTCGTGAGTGTTCTTGACACCTCCAACTCTCGGTATCCGAAACTCTAAAATGGAGTCATATCAACAATCCATAATATCCCTTTGATCAACGAATCAGATTAAGTCATGGTTTCGCATTTTGTGATTTCAACATTCTTGTCGTGAGTGTCCTAGACACCTCCAACTCCCGGTATTTGAAACTCCGAAATGGAGATTAAGTCGTAGTTTCACATTTTACGATTTTCTGCCGTGAGTTGCTTCCTTGACTCCTAGAGTTTACGCTTCTGAATGGGATCCAATGATCACTTGTTGAACTTTCCATTGCCATGCCATTATCCCTGTGCTATTGGTCGTGATCTTTGCCATCAACGACAAACATGCATACTCTGCACTATCTCTTCTGATCTTATCGAGCTTGCTCGGCTGCATCTTCCCAAAGTACTTCTAGTGCCCTCCTGGCACATTCTTCCTGTACTTAAGCCATCGTCGTTGTTGTGCTTTCCATCAATGACAAGAATATGCTGCCTGTAAAACATGCCAACATGGTTTACGCTTGGAGATACTATAAGGGTTGACGATATGTATGTATGATTGTTTCCTTCCCTAACAAGTAGTGCTTCCATTTCTTTATGCTTTGAACTAATGCATACAACTCTTTATCATATGTATGATAGTTAACAACAACTTAGTTAAAATTTTCAAAGTGGTAACATATAGGCTTACAATATTGCATCAATACTGCACCCATGGCATATATGTTGGCATCTGTCTCGATCTCAAAAAGCTATTGAAGATTTGGAAGTGCTAATACTAGTGCGGTACTGATATTTTCCTTCAAAGTGTCAAAAGTGTTTTTTTTCTTTCCTCCCCACTGAAAAGTGTTCTTCACACTGGTTAAGGCATGCAAAGGAGCTGCAATAAAAGAGAAGTTTGAAATGAATCTCCTCTAGTACTTGACTGCACCTAAGAAGCTTTGTACTTTGGTTTCACTTTTGGGCTGAGGCCAATTTACAATTACATCTATCTTGGAAGGATTAATTCTCAATTGTCGTCCTCCTACAATATGTACTAAGTACACAAGTGAAGTCTTACCAAATTCACATATGGACAACTTTACATACAACTTTTCCCTTCGAAAAGTATCCAATACTTGTTTTACATGCCTTACATGTTCATCCCAAATCCCACTAAATATAATAATGTCATCTAAATATACAATCAAAAAACCATATAGGAATGGCCTGAATACATCATTCATCACACGCATGAAGGTTTTCAGAGCATTACAAAGCCCAAACGACATAACTAACCACTCAAACAATCCCTGTTTGGTTTTAAAGGAAGTTTTCCATGCATCTTGTTCTGCAACCCTGATCTGATGGTATCCACTGTGCAAATCCAAATTAGTGAAATAAAAACCATTATTTAATTGATCAAGTAAATCATTTATATGAGGAAGAGGATTAGTAATTGCCACACATTCTCCATGTTCCATCCTTCTTTGACACCATCACGATCGAAGAACCACGAGGAGGTGAGATGGGCCTAATGACCCCTTAATCCAATAAGCCTTGTACCTACCTTTTAATCTCTTTCATCTCTACAACTGACATCCTACACATGCTCACATTAGAAAGAGGAGAATTCTAATGAAGATGTATTTCATGTTGGATTTCCCTCTTAGGAGGTAATCCATCTGGTTCCTGCAAAATCTCACCGTACTTAGAAACAATATCAATTAATTCTTTCTTATGAGAAGGATCACATCCTTGGAATTCATCAGATGTTCCGACATCCTTTCCCCTTATGAACATGAGTACATATCTCTTATTAGTGTTTATGAGTCTCTTCATTTGTCCTGCACTAACAAGTGTGGTTCTTACCCTCATGTTGTGGGATCTAACAATATATTCCACTCTCCCTTTAGTAAGCTGATATTTGTTCTCATGATGAAAGAGGATTGTTTTCCTATCATAAAGATAAGGACTCCCTAGCACTATGCCACATATATCAAGTGATACAACATCCAAATCCACTTCATCAATCAAATTTTAAGAAATAACAAATATGACCCTATATTTCTTGGCGACATTAAGTTTTTTTTTATCACATACTCAACCAAGAGGATAAGGCTTTGGATGTGGTTTAGTTTCAAGACCCATATTTTTGACAAGTGCTTTGGATATCAAGTTTACTTGGGAACCTAGATCAAATAATGTATCTATCTTAATGTGCTTATATACAAATCTTATATGAAATAATTCATTCTTGTTTCTTTCATCATCATGAGATTCATTATTGGAAATTGAACTAGCATGAAGGGAATATTTACCTTGTACTCCAACCAATGTGATCTTTCCTTCATCTCCTGAATCAGAACCAAGATCTTGTTGCATTGTAGCAATGGTGTTTCTCTTCCCCTTTCCACTGAACTATTTTGGTCTCTTCTCTGGATGTAGTTTCCAAAAGTGTTCATCATCGTGACCATTCTTCTTGCAATGACTGAAAGATGGTTTTCCTTCTTCCCTCTTTACAGTGGCAGTCTTTTTGTCCTTCCCTTTAAACTTCTTAAACTAATTATGTGGGAGATTGGAAGGTTTCTTTGTTGGATCTTCTTGAACATGCTTTCCCCTGTTCTCAAGGTGAGTGGCTTTCACAAAAACTTCATCAAGACTAGTGGGATTAAACAATAGTAAAGTATGAAAAATATAACAATGAAGTGCACCAATATACTTCATTAAAGTTTCATAAGAGTCCAAAGGAATGTTTAATGCAAGACCTTTCTTCCTAAATTCTTTCGTAAAACTTTGTACAGTATGACCTTTACTTTTTTTTAATTTTTTCCATTCCATCATTGCTTTATGTAAATAACCCAATGGATGAAATTGCTTCCTTATTGCTGATTTAAATTCTGACCATGAGGAAAGAAGACTACCATGCTTACTTTTTTCCTGAAGTTTGCTCTCCCACCATACAAGAGCAGTGCCTTCCAACAGAAGAGAGGCCAATTGCACTTTAACTTCCTCTTCCTCAATCTGTTGAACACGGAAATATACTTCAACCTGTCAGATCCAATTATCTACCTTTTCAAGATTAACATCTCCATTAAACACAGGTAAACAAAAATTTACATCAATCTTTAACAATGGTTTCTTATAAGAATTTTTATGGCTAGAATCATGAGAATGATGATAATTCTCATAGGAAGAAGAACTAGAACTTGATGGTGAAGATGGAGGCTCATGAGGGTCTCCTCCAGCCCCTTGATTCACTAAAGCATTATCATCTACTTGTGCTTGCTTTTTCTTCTTTTTCTTCTTCATCCTCTTCTCGTAGTATCCATACATTCACTTGAACATTTCTGACATGCGATAAAATACTATATGGAAGCTTTTCTCCTATTCATCACGCTTATCGTCTTCAGCCATTTTCTTCCTTCAGGATGCATGACCAACTTCGGGATTGAAAGTATTAAGATTTCCTTCACCCTGCTTATGCTTGGCCCCTAGTAAGCATTCACACTTAACAATTCAATTCAAATATGACTGCTATGATACCTACATGATCTTAGATCTATTCATTAATGTGACTTATTAAAGAATTGTATTAAATGAGCATAAATTGAAGTGCACCATAAAGAAGGAATAACTCAATAATGAAGTGACATATGCATAATATCTGAACATAAAAACTCGATAACGAAGTTCATCCCTGGTGGACTATGTCTCTAGGTCCTGCTCTCAAATAGGTAGGCCTTTTTATTAACTCGATAAAAGAATTTGGAAAAATACATAAGTATACCTCATTCTGGATTTAAGTTGCAAAATATTTGCTCAAATCAGAAAACAAACAACACCATTGAATTCATGGCATTGAATTACCCAAAAACGACTATCTCTATGTCTTGAAATGAGTTTGGATATTTCAAGCCCTTGAGAAAATTTGTCTCGGTTTCCATGCCTACACCTACAATTAAATTCATGAGAAATTTCTCGATTTATGTGTCATCTGTACGGTCTCTCACCCCTTGGTTTGACCCCTGAACTCTGGAAAAATCATCTCTTAAGTAATATTGGCAGGTGGATATACAAACAGAGCCATTTGGCTAGTTGGTTGGAAAATATATTTAAGGCGCTTGGGTTAGAGGAGGTTTTGTGGTTAAGCCTGTGGACCTCCATTTTTAATACAAGGCATATATATATATGCTATCTATTGGGATTGTTGCTAAATTTGGAGTGTGGATTGGCTATGGTGGATTCGCCAGATCTGGCGGAAGATTTAGCGGATTGGGGCTTTGCGCCAACCAACCCCTTACCCTTTTAAATTTCAGTTGTTGGGCATCCTTGGACATTTTCTTGCTGCCACGTGATGGCCTTTCATTGGCCCACATCACCTTATTGCACGAATATCCATGTCACCTCTTCCATGTCATCCTGCCACGTCACTTGTCGGGTGTTTGTACAGTGTTCCACGTGGTTGTACTGACTACCACATGGCACCTTCTCATTGGTCCATGAATTTGACCATAAAAGTCCAAAAATGAGTGACATGTGGCAACCTCTAGTGTTTCCATGTCACCATTCTAACGTCAGCATGACATGTGTCTCCCTCTGCATGTTCCATGTACATCGTACGGATGATGACATCATCCATACTAATGTTGATGTTATTAGTACAGATGCTGACTCATCCCTGCTGACTGGGATAGGTTGACCAAAAATTTGACCATGAATATATTTTCATCAGTAACTTTGTTTGAAGATCCATTTACGTCGTTGGAAAGCTTGCTACGGGCTCTTCACGATGATTTCAATTTCACTAAACTTTGAAGATATTGAATTTTTTCCCTTTCTCTGTCTGTTGAGGCCATTCTAAGCTTCATGAGTTGCTTCTGTGAATTTTGAGTTATCCGTAGTCTTCTATGGATCCTTTTTGGATCAATGACCCTAGGCCTTAAATGGAGTATAGCAAGAATTTGGATTGGCACACTAACCCATGTACCCTAGGCATATCAAAATACTATCCTAAACTCCCTCCATAACTCCAACCAAGAACTCATCCCCTTCCTACATCTAATTTCCAACATCACAAATCCATTGTTGAGTATAAGTCCAACCATTTTCACGGGTTTTTGAAATCAATCACTTTGGGCTCCTCCATATGTAACTATTCCCCACTAGGTATTAGGTAAGGTAAAAGAATATATGGTATAGTTTTATTGATTGAGTGTTTAAATAGTCCATATCATGTCACTTTATAGAGATCATCGTTTGTGGGTTGGGATGCCATGAGATCAATGAATGAACTGACCCTCTAGGTCCATGGGTGGTTTTCCATCAAGCTCCACCTCACATTATGTAACCAAGAAATTATCTATAATTAGTATGCATGAATATATAATCAATAAGTAATATATATCACATCCAATACCATATAACAACCATAAAAAACACCCCTCTAGTACATGGATTTTCTCTTGTGAAGTTTGTCTATCCAAGCTAACTTTACAAAATATCATCATGAAACACTTACATGAAGTACCATGAATTCCAATTGATATCATCAAGATACAAGTTCTCTTTTGATTATAATTTCTCATCTTACAACAAAAAGAATGATATTTTATGGGGTATGTATAGTCAACACATCAATGACATTCTATATATTTTCATATATTTTCCTCATTCAAGTGCATTGTTAAAACTTCCAAGCAGTCCTCAATCCACTAGAGCTACAACAATCTAGGAATGTATTCTTTTCTAGATAATGAAACTCAACAATAATTTATTAATGGAATTAATACTATACCTTAATACATCAAAATCAAATTCAAATTTCCATGTCTATCATGATATTAAGAAGCGCATATATTATTAACTCACCATCTCATTGGTCTATCTTGTGTCACTCTATAAATAAGTGTATATATTATTAACTCACTATCTCATTGCTCTATCTTGTGTCACTCTATATCTTTTGATAATTCCCAAAGGTTTTAATATCACCTCACATCCCTGGCTTAATTCATTCCAGGGGTTACTATACCCAACAATATGTAAGTAGTTTGGACACAAGGTCATTATTATTTTAATTTTATGTTGTGTTCTATCCACTTGTACCCATGGATGATTCCATCCTAGTGAGTTACTCACAATAATTATAATTTCACCATTGGAATTCCCAAGTTTTAATAAAACAACTAGACCTTACTTCCCTTAATAACCAATATATATATTCCAAGATACTTCTAACATGAATATTTCATGCCCATGAACTTGACATGGCCATCCTAATTTCCATTTACTATACATAGTAAACAACCGGGTCGCTTATTTGAACTCATAATAATTGTGTACATTCTTTTGCATGTCCAAGCAAATGACGGGATTTCATGATGTGTTAATGACAATGAAAACATGGAAAAAACAACAATTTGTTAACTTTAAGGGATTATTCATGGTACTTTTACAATGAATTTGGATATGGTATAAAAGGATGAAATGTAGGAAATTGAATTAGTTTTTTGAATATATAATTTTTATTTATAGAAATTGTGAATAACTATGTGAAATTTGAGTTTTTCTAACAATGGTATGTTATTTTTCAAGCAAAATATAATTTATATGTCTCCATTTGTGCAGGTGTTCAGTACCTTAATGATGGAATTTCCCGAAAAAAAAAAATTATATTATTATAAAGAACCCATTGTTCTAGTGCAATTTATTTTTTCAAAATTTATAATATTAATTTTACATATTTTTTTTTTAAATTATGAAAGTCAATATATCCTTGAAATTACAATGCCTTCCATTAGTGCAAGCTACAAGGGTCTTAACAATATCAAACAATTATTTTTTCTATAATGTAGAAATGAGTCTCTTCAAGTGCAACGTATAACTTATTTTTAAAATGGTTAAGCCAATAGAAAGTTATAGAAAAAATAAAAGAGGTATGTATTTTAGGATTCTAATATATGTCGATAAAAAAATATATTAAAAATGGTAAGCATTATTAATTAAAATTAAATAAAAATATTTGGAATCTGCATAGATGACTCTATCTATGTATGTAGTTTCATCGAAAATGGATTTGTGTAGCCTATAGAAAAATAAAGTCAATAATGGAGATATAGAGAGTTGTTCATAAAAATGGAGGTTTTTATGTATTTTCAAACCAAACCACTAGTTTTGTCACCCCGAACCTAGATCCAAGGAAGAAAAATCAGCATACACGTATGCCAGAGTCGTCATTCCTGCCCCCCAAAAAATTGAATTAGAAATAATGCATACAACCTCTTAAGAATGTGCACACGCTCTAGGGGCAAACACAAAATATAATGAATTCACATGCATTTCTTGAACATGCATTCTCTCTTATGACCTTTTTTGTTTGTTTATCTTTCTCTCCCACACCCACTTATATTATATTATAGAGAACCCACTTATGACCTTTTTTCTTTGTTTATATTTGTTTATCTTCCTCTCCCCCCTCTCTCTCCTATATCTACCCCCCTCTCTCTCACCTTATTCCACTCACTCTCATTTTGAAAGAAAGTATGGTATGAGTACAGACACAAAAGAAAGGACGCAACTAAGGATATGTGTGTCATACTCAAGATGTAGACTACAAGAGAATAATTAAATGCAAGACAAATAATCCACCACCTAAAAATCACGACAACTCCTTATATTGAAAATTGAATCTCGAGACCATTTTCCCACTCATGTTAATTATACTTGATTGGATGTTGTAGTTGGTTGTCATTCATGGAAATCTAGATCAGGTGCTAAGGGCATTAATATCAAAATGTGGTAAAGGTGATTATCCCTCTCTCTCTCTCTCTCACACACACACACACACACACACACACACACACACACACACACACATATTTTCAGTCTCACTCACACTCTCTCTTTATACGCCTCCTTCTCTCTTTTCCTCTCTTTCTCTCTCTCTCTATCACCCCCCCTCTTTCTCTTTTCCCTCATTTTACCTCCCTCTCTCTTTGTATCCCATACCTCTCTTTCCATATCACTCTCGAACTCTCTTCTTCTCTTGTTTCTCACGCTCTCATTGTGAAAGAAAGTACAATATGAGTATGAATACGAAATAAATGATGCACTTGAGGATATGTGCATCATACTGATGATGTAGACTACAAGATAATACACCACCTATAACCCACGACAATGCTTTGTACTACACATTGAATCTTCAGAAAATTTTCTCTCTCACATTCTCACACACACTTTCTCTACCCCCCCTCTTTGTCTTCCTCTCTCTCCTTCTCACACTCTCACACACATGCTCTCTACCTCCCCTCTTTGTCTTCCTCTCTCTGTCTCT
>SNQJ01S0061126.1:186411-201834 GCA_010110895.2 Picea sitchensis | reverse complement strand
ATATTTACATCTTATTTGTCTTATGGATCACATTTTTTACAAATATATGTACATGTGTATGTGTGTGCTTCTCTTTCTATGTGTGTGCAATATGCCAATCTAATACTTCATTAGCTAGAGTATCCATCATATGATTAAATATACTAGGACCATGGATACACGTAATGTAATCAAAGTTACGTTATAAGAGACGTACCCTAATGAAACGTTGGTGCAAAGTAGGATCATAAATGAGGTAAACTCCATTTAATTGGGACACAACCAGTTGAGCATCTAGGTAGAATCAGAGGTGTGAAATGTCACGCGACAAGGTGTCACAAAGAAACTCTATCACTACACTATACTCAACAACATTATTTGTGGCATCACCTATACAAATACCTCCGAAAAATAGAAATTGTCCTACAAGTGTGAAAATCACCCAAGCTGCGGAAGCAAACCTCCGAGTATGTCGACTAGCGTTGCTCGCGAACCCAAAATGCACCTATGATTCACTTGACATCTGCCATAGTGAAAAAGAAGAGATAAATAACTACACATCCCAAAAAAAAGACAAAAAAAATTATAATAACTATACATATGTACAAGAAGTCACCCAGGCGACCAACCTATAATTAATAATTCTTGAGGTAGATCCCATTTCTAGGCTTCAAAAAGGAATTTCGTTCAAATTCAACCAGACAGAAAGCACCCTTCTTCAAGATCTCTTTCACAATGAATGGTATGAACTACATGGGTTTGAACTTTCCTACCCCTAGGGGATCTTTGTCTTGATCGTAGACTGGAACACGATCACCTTAAAAAAAAATCAAAGGAATAATGGACCAATTGTATTGACATTTGAATTGTTTCTTATGAGCCTCATTGGAAAAGGCTGCATCACAATGTTGCTCATCGAGTTGCTCAAGATATAGTAGGCGTTCTTCAAGCAGTGAAGTGTCCAACAGTAATTCCATTGCCAACTTTAGAGAATGGATTTGGCACTCAATAGGTAAGTCTTCTTTTAGCCTGTATATGAGTTAAAAAGGTGAGAAACCGATGGCAGTCTTCATAGAAGTTTGGTAGGCCCACAATGTCGAGTACAACATCAAATGCCAATTTGACTTGGCAGAATTGATCGTCCGCTGAATAATAGTCTTGAGGGACTTATTCATAGATTCAACTTGACCATTTGCTTGTGGGTAATAAGGTGACAAATTTTCTTGCCTCAACCCAAGATTTGATGTTAACTCGGTCATCATCTTATTTTGGAAGTGACTTCCATGGTCAGTGACAATCTCTTTCAGGATGCCGAACCTTCCTATTATCTGGTTAAAAATGAAAAGAGTCGATGTTTCACCCTCATTGTTAAACGTTGGCATAGCCTCGACCCACTTTGTGAAGTATTCTACCACTACGATGATGTAACAATTCCCCTTGGCTGAGGTCGGGTGAAATGTAGTGAAATCAATCCCCCACTTGGTGAAAGGACCAACAACAATGACAGGAAACATGGGAGCAGGATGTGCCCGCTTCTTTCGAGAGAAGATCTAAAACGAGTGGAACTTCTTGACTGCTTCAATGCAATCCTTTATTAATGAAGGCCAGAAGTAACCAACATGTATAATCTTTTGTGTTGTTTCCAACCCATAAAAATGACCACCACATGCTCCAGTATGGAATTCATTCAGAATGATCTCTACTTCTTCGTGGATAAGGCACCGATGAAGAATGCAATCTACACCTCGACGATACAAAGTGTCATCGAGTACGAGATAGTTTCATGCCTGATGGTGAATTCGTCAATGATCATTTTGGGAAGCAGAAGTGGGGGACTTCAAAGTCTGGAGATAGACTAGTATATCTCCATACTAGGGGTGCAAAGATGTGATTAGAAAAATATCTCCTTTGATAGTAAATTATTCGGGTGTGATATCACTAGACTCAACCAGAAGTTTCGAAATAAGTTTGAGAAAGACCAACGAATTTTTGGATTTTGTGGAAACAAAATCCAAGTCAAATTCCTGGAGGATTACAGTCCATCTACTAATTTTTCCACCAATAACCCATCATGTCAATGCATATTGGAAAGGGTTCACAATGGAAATGAAAGTGGTAGACTTGCGAAGCAAAATGTAATGATGGAACCACTAGACATCATGCAATACTGCCAAAGCAAGCTTCTCAATGTGAGAATAGCTAAGTTCTAGCCCAACCAAGCCTCGACTAAGGTAATAAATAATGTGCTCCTCAAGAAGATCATCTTCTTGAACCAAAACCATGTCGATGGTCGACTCTGCAACAACCAAATACAACAAGAAATCTTTGTTATAATTAGGGGTCCGGAGAAGAGGGGAAGACGTAAGGGCGCATTTCAACGCTTGAAAAGAGCATTGAGTGGCTTCGTCCCAACATAATGGGACTCCCTTTTTCAACAAACACATAAACCCTTTAGTGATATCGGCGTAATTCACGAAAAAACGTCGAAGAAAGTTCACTTTCCCCTGTAAGCTTTGAAGCTGGGGTATTGTGCACAGGGGAGGAAACTAGACTATCTTCTCAACCTTAAGCATATTGACTATGATCCCTATTGTAGAAACAATGAAACTTAAGAGACGATTCGATGTCACGCAGAAACTGCATTTGTTAGGATTCAAGCGAATCTGATAGTAGCGACACCGTTCAAATATTAGTCAGAGGTGTGCAGGATGATCAAATCTCTTACGAGAGCATGATTCTAGATCATCGAGATATTCCTTGACTATATTTCTAAGGGTGTGAAAATAAAATGACATGGCCCACTGAAAAGTGGCTCGAACATTCTTCAAGACATATGGCATCTTATGATACGCGAACGTGCCCCAAGGACAAATACAAATTGTTTTATGTTGGTCTTCAGGTTTGATATGCATATGGTTATATCTCGAGAAACCATCCATGAATGAAAATACCTCATATATGACACATTCATTGATAATCTGATCAATGAATGGGGTGGGGAAATTATCTTTCGGACATTCCTTGTTCAATTTACAGAAGTCCATGCACATGAAAATTGTACCCTGTTTCTTGTTAACCGGATTGGAGTTTGACACCCATTTCGTCAACTACACGGGGTAGATAAAACTGGATTTAAGAAGTTTCTCTACTTTAGCCTTAACTGCTACCACTTTTCGAGGGTTAACTGGATGAATATTCTGTCGGACCATCTTGGCGTCATAATAAGTCGTTATTTCATGCTGGACAATTCTTGGGTCTATGCCTGGAATTTCCTCATAAGACCAGAAAAAAATGTCACATAAATCCTTCAATAACTTTGTATAAATTAAAATCTCTTCAGGGGAGCAGTCCGCTCCAACGAAAACATTCTCCACAATGCCAGGGGTTTTGGAGATATCCATGGGAATCGTTTTAGTGTTACTCACCATATTACCCTTGGCATAAAATGCATATGTAGCCAGATGATTAATAAGACAAGACCTATCTCCATTCACGGTCAAAACAAACTTTCCCACCTATATTCTCCTTAACTCTATAAGAAAGTAAGACCTATGATGCAGATCATCCCAGGGTCTATCTAGACCAGTCAGTGCCTCAATAATTTCCTCGTCATAGGGAAAGACCAGTTCTAAAGGATCTGTAGTGGCAAGAGAACCTTGAGCCGAAATAGGCTCAAGAAATGGATCTAACTCATATGTTGGAGTCGAATCGAGGTGGGTCGAAGCTTGTTGGACAATATTGTACACAACTTCAGCTGTAGACAAGGGCATGGGCATGACAGGATTCCCTGTCCCTTCCTTCGAAGTTGATGGGGAAGGAAGAGTCCATGGATCATGAAAGTAAGTCATTCGAAATGATGACACATGAAAGATTTCAGCCCTAGGATAGTCGGGGACAACCAATATAATCTTGACATCGCCAGAAGGTGGAAGGTAATTAAAAGTACACATCAATGATGGACACAAACCAACCCCTAAGTTGACGGTGTCAAGCTAAGGATTATCAATCATCGAGACCGTAGAATCCCCTGATGAAGGGTCAGGATGGGAAAAGGAAAACTGGTCAATGGTCACAATCTATCCCTTGTGCAGAAACAACAAGAGAAGAAAAATGTATCAACCACTGCATGCATTGCATAACTCCAATTCCTCCCTAACAAAAGGTTGTAGTCGAGAGGTGCATCGACCACTTCAACTTTGATGCACATGGTCTCTCCTCCCAACTACATGGGGAAAGAAGGAATGATTCCATGAGGTATGAATGATTGACCATCGAACGCCGTAAGCAACGTAGGCGACAAAGACAAATCCGTTTGGCCAATGGCCTTCCAACACACCAATGACATCACGCAAGTCGAGGCACTGTGATCAACCATAGTATGAAAGATATTCCAAGTAAAATACTTTGTGTTTTAAGCCACTACTATCTGAAACACAATGTGGTAAGGAAGACGAGGTTTCAAGTCGGTTGGATCAATGACGATCACTCCCAATTTACAAGTCTCTATTGATCCCAAGGCATATAACAACGCCTTTCTCTGCGAAGGGAAACTTTGGAGGAATTCCAAATAGGACATCGCACAAGGGGTTTGTGCCAAATATTCCACAACAGAGTAGTTATGGGAAACCCTCGCATTTGGATTATGAGAAGCTTTCTTGAATGCTCCTTTCAGGATGTGTGTCATCATTTCTCCCATCGTCTTCTCAATCTGGAGAGGAATCAGTGGGTTTGTGGCTTCTTTTCCCTTTTCGACAGATTCTGACATTCCGTAATCTTAGGCCCTGGTCGCTATATTAGCTTCGGATTTCATCATGTAAACATCTGTGGCCAGGTTATTATTGGTAGACGTGGTTGGTCCCTAACTGTCCCCTTCCGCACTTGAGGATTTTGAAGCTTGAGCCATGTTTTTCCCATGTGGAAATGGGTTCGTCAGCACAACAGACTGTTGTTGCACCAATACCTTCTGAGCTTCCACAAGTCGATGTCTCCCTCTCAATACTTTGAGTCCCAAGGAGGTCAAATGGTTGTTTATTCACATGTATACAAATATCTATCTATAGATGAGAGACGCCATGAGTGAGGCAACACAATGGGTACAATTTCACTAAGTGTCCAGAATCCATGAATTCATTTTAGTCCCATAATATCATCCCAAAGAAGCCAAGAGGAATATTTTGAGAGAACTATAAGGGATATTTTAAAGACAACTACATTTATTTATGCGCCCAGAATGGGGAGTGGCGTCTCTACCCTGTTCGAAATGCAATCAAGTTCTTATCATCAACGATGATGCCAACTACAAATTTACTAGACAAAATCGAAAGAATGCCAAGGATTTTTTGGATAAGATGCATGGTTTCAACATGAAGCATAGATAGGGAAGGTATAGTTCAGATATCGAGCACTGACATAAATGTGAGGGATTATTTGTAATATGATTTATATCTAACATTTTGTTTATGTAGTTTTGAAATTTTATAGGTAGTCTCAGTAGTCTTGGTTTGAAAAAGGGATTGGAAAATTTATGGTGATCTCCGTTATAACCCTAATTTTCACTAGACATGCATACCTGGTAGTAGGCCATCTTACTTACTATTTTTGCCAAGCCAATACTGAATAACTCTTCTTAAGAACCAAATTTTTGAAGATGTACGTGCCTTGCACCACTACTGCCCATGTATGTACACTATTTTCACCACTACTATCCACATACGTATGCTAGCTACACCATTACAACCCACGTATACTCACAAAAGTTGCAAAAAATAAAAAGTTGCAAGGGATTCGTTGAGATTACGAGCTATTGGGTGGTTTCCTAACCAATTGACCACCTATAGCCCATCACCCAAGCGAATAACTATCTTTTTGGCATATAAAAAGAGGTGTTGGGGTCTCATTCCAAGGAGAAACATAGCAACAATAAAATTCTTCCTATTTTTCTTTCCCCCCCTTGCCCCAAGAATTTGTAGCCACATTCTGAGCTTTGAGCCAGAATTCCTTAATCTTTCCCTTTTTACTCATCCATAAGCCTATGCCCATTGTCTAGAGAGAATTATGAGAGAAGAAGGATACATGGAAGCAATTGGAGCTTGGTGAAGAGGATCCCAGGACTAGGTTCTAGGAGCAATCACCAATCTCATTTTGTAAGTGACTTTGTGAGATTAATATAAAGAAGTACTTGTGTTGTCCTGCCATATGATGTGTTTAATCTTTATATTTGATTCACATTTTGTTATGACATATAACCCACTAATTGATATATAGAATGCATGTTCATAGTTTATTGTTTGTCTTTTGGTGAATGCAGGTCATCCTTGGGAGGAGATTTGCAGTTGAGAAATGACCAGGCGCAAAGGGATCGACACCGGATGCAGAATTCAAGGTAGGACTATCTGATCCCTATACTTTGTATTTTATGCATGAATGTGGGGTGTTGTCGGTATAGTTGTTAAAATTAGGAGACTTTAGACGATTAACTCTGCCTGAACTTTAGAACCCTAGTGTAGTCTGTACGTGGTTTTTCCCACTATAGAAAAATTGGTGACCGTACTCGGGAGCCTCTAGGGTTTTTTTGGGGATATTTTTGGGTGTTTTAATTGGTTTAATTACCTCTTTGAGTTCTCTGTAAGTTGTTGTGTCTTTAAGGGATTCTGGTCTGCCATACCAGTATTCCCTGCCTTCTTCCTTTAACTGTTGTTTTTTTTTTTTTGAGGAGTTACAAAGGTGTACGCATCCTGCAGAAGGTCTGCCTGCGTACATATGCGACCTACCTTTGGAAAGATCGTGTACATATGCATGTTTCTTAAGTGTCAGTAGTTTGCTTGTGTCAGGAAGACTTTTATTAAGGAGAGGCAGTCATCCTCTCCCATGATTGAAGTCTGAGGTCTCCAGGGTTTCTTGATTTAGTCCTGGTCTCTGTAGTTACAGTCTTTGAGCCTAGGTTCGACATCAGTTTCTTTATCTTTTAATGATTTCTTTTTTTTTGTTGAAATGGTTTTTGTGATGATTCTATGAGTCTTTTCTATATCATCCTTAATGGTTCTTTCAGTGACTCCCTACGATTTGCAGTAGACCTTAAGTTAGTTTCTTGAGTCTTGTCTTGTCTTTACTTTTCCCTTTTACTTTCTTTAGAAGAAAAGAAAAGAATTCATTTTCAAGTTTTTTATTTTGGAGCATAAAAAAAAAAAAAATTCAGTTTCTTGTTTGGTTAAGTAGTTAGGTTAGTTTTTTTTTTCAAGAAGAAGAGTGCTTTATTAAGTGATTTACTGAATACTTAGGAGTTTAAGTAGCTCGCAGGAGAGAAAAATTCGGTTTTGAGTTTTTCTTTTAAAATATCTTAGAGAGAAAAGTTAGTTAGAAAAGTTGGTGAAAGAGTGTTCAATTTGCAAATCTTTGTGTGTTGAAGAAGAAGTAATTTTGTTTCCAACATTTTTTCTTCTCTTTCGTCTCTTAACAAACATCACCAGTTTCATTTACATTCCTTTGACTTAGGACAAACCACCTAAAATAAACAAAATTTATTAGACTTTGTGTTTGTAGGGTCCATTAACTAGATTAGGCTAGAGCCTTGATTTAGGTTGGAGAGGAAACTCTTCACGGATAGAAAACAAACATAGGAGTCTGTACTAGGGAGTGAAAATGTCCAGTAATGTGGAAATTATCCGAGACCTCCTTCTAACACAGGGGATAAACATGAGGTCGCGTGCAGAAAGGTAGCAGAGATAAACCCTCCAAAGATGGACCAATCCTAGTAGAGGAATGCATATAGAGGAATTATCTTGGGATTACGTTGATCACATTTGCCATGGAGCTTCATGGGTCTCGAATCCGTTCGAGGTCCTTAGTCATTTTCCGAAACAATTTCTTTCGATACCCTCAATAGGTTTCAGACTTGATACCCTGCTCATTTCAGTCCACTTGACTGTCGACTATACCCGCCTGGTAGTTATTAACGAGCTGGAAACCTAGTTGCCTTTACTTTAGGGACTTACACAAGTGACTGTAGGGGTATACCGTGGTACCTAGAGAAGACATTGGGCCATACTTTGCAGAGTATACCCGGAGGGTTCTTCTGTATTCGAGTTGCACTTGCACCGGTAAGTTTCTCTTGTGTTGGATGGTGTAACTGTTCTTCCAACTAGTTGTAGTGGTTTGATTGCTTTATCTCTCGAAACGTTTCTAGTGTGTGTTTTGGTCTTCAATGTTAGAAAGCCCTAGTGTGTCGTTGATCTTCTCCCACAGTGGAAGATCAAGAGCGTCGCTGGTCGCGAAGGCTCTTGGGCCTGTCGTCGGTTAAATTGAAGCCACCATTGCCATCGCGAAGGCTAAGACTAGACCAACAAGGGTCTTTTGAGGTAACCGAGCCATAGGAAACTATACTCGAGCCAACTCCAAAAGGAGAACATTCATTTCTAGAGGAACCGACTATTTTTTACCTTGGAGCACAAGCTATCGGTCCGTATAACTTTCCGATCATTGACTTGTCGATGCCACTTTTGATACAAATTTCCCCCCAAAGGGTAACGCATCATGAGTGCCAAATAGTCCTGCAAGTAGTGATGGAAGAAAATGTTGCTACTTCGTCAGGGAGTCCTCATACTCCCTCTATGACTCCACAATTGGGGGTGTTCCGCCTCCTAACTCACCTTCGTAGGTCCAGGCCACCATGGTCTCGACCACCTCTACCTCGAGCAGTGGTCTGATGCTGTCCATGGCGTTGATCACTGCGTCATTTACGTAGAGTGTGACAGGCCCTCCATTTTCATATGGGATGCCCAAATTTGACACGAACTTGGTCCTCACCTACTCCATCCTTCGGACAATGGGTCTAGGGGTAGGGAGATGAAATTATCCTCTGCAAGGTTCCATGGGGGGCACCTCAGCCCCCTATAATGTTTTCCCTTACGGAGGGGGTCATATACCTTCGTCGTCCCCTTCACTTGACAATACTTCTCAGCAACCTGCCTGGCCGAATATAAACTACAACTTGTTCATAGTAGGTAGTCAAGGACCTTCTTCCAGTACCACACCAGTGGGTTCTTTGTTTTTCTCTTTGTTTGATGCTTTTGGTAACAACGCATTCTCATCAACTACCATCTCAGTCGAGGGAAAACTTAGTTTTATATCACAAAATCCTATGCAAGGTACTATTCATTCACAGGGGGCACACACTTCTCAAGGACCTTGGAATTCGTGGCAGGGATTAGTTCCCTCATTAGGGATGCCGACTAGGGGAAACCCCTTACTTGGTCCATGGAACCCCGAGCAAGGCTCAAGACCTATTCCCATCAAATCATCAGGGGGAAACCCATTCCAGAACCTTTGGAACAATACGTAGAGAGAAATCCCTTCTCATCTCTCAATGTCCTACTATGGGATTCAGCCAATGACGTCTCAACAAGAACAACATCTGAATGCCAGCCTAGGCCATGGTTTTCACCAAAACCCAGGCTAGTAGCCTAAATTTTCATGGAAACCTGGTGGCAGCCAAATATCAGGCTCCTATCCTCCTGTACATACTTAACAACCTAAGCTACCTTTTCTGGCAACTTTTCATTTGCCAAACTTGTCAAGATTATTGAACGACCCAATCTGTCACGATCCATGTTGGCCTTCTATGCCGACTAAGTTTCCCTCAGACATTCCAAAGTTCGAAGGAAAGACTAATGAATATCCAGGTGATCACGTGACTACCTTTCACTTATAGTGCTCGTCCAACTCTTTGAGAGACAACTCTGTCCAGTTGCGTCTGTTTTAATGCACTCTTATCAGTAGTGCCACGAAATGGTACATCAAGCTTGACCACTCAAGATACTTTACTTTTGGCGAATTGGAAATGGTTTTCTTAAATCATTTTCAATTACCTATGAGATACGATGTTGGCACCAAACTGTTGGCCAACATTGATAAGACAAAGGCTGACCATATCTCTAATCACATTCGATAATGGTGGCACTGGAAGAGTTTGATTAAAGTACCAGTTCCACCAACATTCTTGCTAGAATGGTTCCTTAAGTCTTTGGTACCCCATCTATCCAAGGATGTAGCAACATCGGGGGTCTTTTTGGAGGAAGAAGAAATAATGAGAGCTGAACAACTAGAGTTGATTTACTCTCAGTCTATTTTTCTTTACAAAGTTTTACCAGATGCACCACGATCTATTCTTGATAAGACCGAACATAAGTTTGGACCACATGCTGACAACATTGTTGGTTCATCACAAGCAAATCCCACTGATCCGTTGTCAAACCAATTGCAACAATTTTCGATATAATAGACAATGACCAACCAAACCTCTAGTTCGGCTGCTCCCCCTACTCAGGCGTCGGATGCACACAACTTCCAATCGATGAACCCAAAGGCCAACCAAAAGTCCAAAGGGAGGAAAAAACAACGAAATAAGGGTAAGGGGATAAGAAAACTGCCAATAATGCTAGCGGGGGAAACACATAAAGAAATAAGTTGAAGTATCTATGCAACCTTTGCGCGGAAGACCACCCGTCTCACCTACACCATTGATTCATGGAGGCCCAAAAGTTATTGGCACAACAACAGCCTGCAATGTTAAGGAACCCATTTCCTCATGGGAAAAATTTAACTCAAGCCTCTGCGAATGCGGATGGGGGCAGTCAAGGACCTCCTTTGTCAACTAGAAATCCCTCGACTTCGAATGTCTATATGTTGAAAGGTGATGCTCATATAGCTACTAGGACACATGATTATGGAATGCCAAACACTTCTGAGAAGAGTAAAGAGGTCGAGAACCCATTTGTTCCTCTCCAGATCAAGAGAACGATGGGCGAGACAATGGCACACATCCCAAAAGGGGCATTCAAAAAGGCTTCACATAATCCAAACGTGAGGGCTGCCCATAATTACTCTGTAGTGGAGGATTTGTCACAAACCCCTTGTGCAATGTTTACTTTGGAGGCCCTCGAGAGCTTCCCTTCATAGAGAAAATATCTATTAGCTTCCTTAGGATCTAATGAGACATGTAATCCGGAAACTATCATGCTTGATATGACTGACCTAAAGCCTCATATCCCATATCACGTCGCGTTTCAGATAGTAGTGTCTCATCCCATGAAATATTTTAATCAAAATATTTTCCACACGGTGGTTGATGAGGGTGCCTTGACACGTGTGATGTCATTGGCATGTTGGAAGGCCATAGGGAAACTCATTCTATCTCCATCACCTACTCTTCTTACAACTTTCGACGGTCATTCATTCAGACCACATGGAATCATTTCTTCTTTCCCCATGCATTTAGGAGGGAAGACCACGTGCATCGAAGTTGAAGTCGTCGATGTGCCTCTTAACTACAACCTCCTGTTAATAAGGAATTGGACATATGCCATGCATGCAGTGGTCGCCACAGTTTTTCAGCTCTTGATGTTTCCACACAAGGGTCGAATCCTGACCATTGATCAATTGTATTTTTCCAAGCTTGACCCTTCATCGGGGGCATCCACAGTCCTGATGATTGATAACCCTTAAGATGACATCATCAACATGGGGGTTGGTTTTTTCCCACCTCTCATGGGTACTTTTGATTACCCACCTCCTTCCGGTGATGTCAAGATGATATCGGTTGTCCCTGACCAGCCTAAGGCTAAAATCTTTTCAGTGTCATCATTATGTATGACTTTAACGATCCATGGATTCTTCCTTCCCCATCAACCATGATGGAAGGGACAGGGCACCATGGCATGTCCATGCCCTTTTTTGTGGTAGAAGTTGCGTACTCTATAGTCCAGCAAGCTTTATTCGACCCCGATCCAACTCCTGCACTAGAGTTAGATCCAGTTATCGATCCCGCCTGGGCTTAAGGTTCCCTTGCCACCATCTATTCTTTAGACTTGGTCTTGCCCTTCGACGAGGCGATTTTAGAGGCATTGACCGGTCGGAACAGACCCTGGGATGATCTCCATCATAGATCGGTAGGATAATTTTTGTTGACTATGACTGGAGATACGTCTTGTCCTATCAATACTCTGGCTACGCACGCAGTTTAGGCCAAGGGTAATATGGTAACCATCGATAAAATGATACCTATCGATATCTCCAAAACCAATGGAATCTTGGAGAATGTCTTCATCATAGTGGAATGTTCCCTTGAGGAGATTCAAATCTATACAGATTTATTTAAAGAATCCAACGACGTTTTTTCCTGTTCTTACGAGGAAATGCCAAGCATTGATTAAAGAATCATTCAACATGAAATCATGACTTATCTTGAGGCCAGGCTGGTTCGACAGAAGCTTTGTCCGATTAATCCTTGGAAAGAAACAACTATTAAGGATGGAGTAGAGAAACTACTCAAAGTTGGTTTCATCTACCTCGTCCAATTGACTCAATCGGTGTCAAACCCTGTTCCGGTCAACAAAAAGTAGTGAACGATTCGCATATGTACAAACTTTCGTGATCTAAACAAGGTCTGTCCAAAGGATAATTTACCTACCCTGTTCATTGACCATATTTTCAATGAATGTGCAGGCTGTGAGGTCTTTTCTTTCATGGATGGTTTTTTGGGATACAATCAGATCCAGATTAAGCCTGAAGACCAACATAAAAAAACTTTTATCTTTCCATGGGGTACATTCACTTATCGGAAGATTCCTTTTGGCCTCAAAAATGTTGGAGGCACCTTTCAGCGAACCATGTCTTTTTCTTTCCATGATATCAAACATATAGTTGAGGCTTATCTCGATGATTTAGCATCATGATATCGTAAAAGAGTTGATCATCCTATGCACCTTTGACTTATATTTGAGCGATGTCGCTACTATCGGATTCACTTGAATCCAAACAAGTGCAGTTTCTGTGTGACGTCAGGTCGACTATTAGGTTTCACAGTGTCAACAACAGGGATCATGGTCGATCCTCTAAAGGTTGAGGTGATACTTCAATTGCCTCGTTCGTGCACAGTCCCTTAGCTTCAGAGTTTACAGGGAAAAGCTAATTTTCTTCAGTGTTTTATTGCAAACTATGCTGAGATCACAAAAGGGTTTATGTGTTTATTGAATAAGGGAATTCCTTTCCATTGGGATGAAGCCGCTCAACGCTCTTTTGATTCATGCAAATTCACCCTCACGTCTTCCCCTCTGCTTCAGCCACCCAACTATAATAAATATTTATTATTGTACTTGGTTGTTGTAGAGTTGACCATCGGTATGGTCTTGGTTCAGGAGGATGATTTGCTTAAAGAACATGTCATTTATTACCTAAGCCGAGGCCTGGTTGGACCAGAACTCAACTACTCTCACGTTGAGAAACTTGCATTGGCAACAATACATTTTGTCCAACGGTTCCGTCATTATATCATGTTTCACAAAACCACCATCATTGTCATCATGAATCCATTTCAATACGTGTAATTGATGAAAAGATCAGTAGATGGATAGTTATCCTCTAGAAATTTGAATTGGATTTTGTGTCTGCAAAATCTAAAAATTCATTGGTCTTTGTGGAACTCATCTCGGAACTTTCAGTCGAATCAGGTGATGTCACGTCTGAAGAATCACCGATTAAAGGAGATATTTTTCTGATTTCATCTTCGGACCCCTAGTATGAAGATATACTAGTCTATATCCATACTTTGAAGTGCCTCACATTTTCTTCTCGCGATGAACATCGACGTATGCGCCATTAGACCAAGAACTATCTCATTCTCGAGGACACTTTGTATCATCAACGTGTAGATTGCATCCTTCATCGAAGTCTCATTCATGAAGAAGAGGAACTCGTGCTTAACGATTTCCACACTGGAGCATGTGGAGGTCATTTGTTTGGGTTGGAAAAATCCCAAAAGATTCTGCAAGATGGTTACTATTGGCCGATGTTAATCAAAGATTGCATTGAATCTGTCAAGAAGTGCCACCCGTGTCAGATCTTCTCATGGAATATGAGGGAACACCCTGCTCCTATGTTTCCTGTCATCACAGTTGGCCCCTTCACCAAGTGGGGGATTGATTATACTAGATGCCACCCCCCTTTATCCAGGGGGCACCGCTATATTATTGTAGTAGTATACTACTTTACTAAGTGGGTCAAGGCTATGCCAACGTTCAAGGATGATGGAGAGACAAAAAATATCTTCTTGTTTAGTTAGATAATATCAAGGTTCGGTGTCCCGAAGGAGATTGTGACTAACCATGGCAGTCAATTTCAGAACAAAATGATGTCTGAATTAACATCAAAGCTTGGGTTGAGGCAAGAAAATTCATCACCTTATTACCCACAAGTGAATGGTCAGGTGGAAGCTGTGAATAAGTCTCTCAAGACCATTCTATATTGAACAAACAATTCGGCCAAGTCAAATTGGTATCTGATGTTATACTCAGAATTATGGGCCTACCGAATGTCTGTGAAGAATGCCACTAGTTTTTCACCTTTCCAACTTGTTTATGGGATGGAAGAAATATTGCCAATAGAATGTCAGATCCCATCTCTTAAGTTGGCAGTACAGTTATTGCCAGACATTTCCCCGCTTGAGGAACGCTTATTATATCTCGAGCAGCTCTATGAGCAACGACATGATGCAACCTTGGCTAATGAGGCTCACAAGAAAAGATTCAAGTGTCATTATGATCGGTCCATTCGTCCTCAGATTTTCTCTGAAGGTGACATTATCCTGGTCTATGACCAAGATAAGGATCCCCTGGGGGCAGGCAAGTTTAAACCCATGTGGTTCAAACCATTCACCGTGAAAGATGTATTAAAAAGGGTGCTTATTTTCTGGTTTATTTTGAAGGGAATGCTTTAGCAAAGCCTAGAAATGGGCTCTACCTCAAGAAGTATTACTCATAGGTGGGTCGCCTTGGGTGACTTCTTGTACATATGTATAGTTCTTATACATTTTTAGTTTTTGTCTTTTTGTTCTTATGGACATGCTGTTTTGATATCATCTTTTTCACTATGGTAGATGTCAAGTGAATCGGACGTGTTCGTTGGATTTTCAGACTGTGCTAGCCGACAAACTTGGAGGCTTTCTTCCACAACTTGGGTGATCTTCACACCTCAAGTCCAGTTGTTATCTTCTGGAGGTATCTATTTGGGTGATGCCACAAACAATGTCACCGGATACAATACAGTAATAGAGTTTCTTCGTGACACCTTGTCACATGGTATCTCTTACCTCTAGGTCTACTTAGATGCAAAATTGGTTGTGTCCCAGTTAAAGGGGGTTTACCGCATTTATGATCCTACTCTACATCGATGATTCCTTAGGGTACATCTCTTAAAACGTTTCTTTGATTACATTACGTATATCCATGTTCCTAGGAGACTAAATCAAAAGATGGATACTCTAGCTAATCAAATATTAGATTGGCATATTGCACACACATACACATGTAAATACATTTGTAAATAAATGTAACCCATAAGACAAAAAGATGTATATATATATATATATATATATATATATATATATATATATAT
>SNQJ01S0061126.1:173918-186381 GCA_010110895.2 Picea sitchensis | reverse complement strand
AGTATCAGAGTACATAGGTGGGAAAAAGTGCCTCAAAAAATAATGAGTTTGGTATATAATGCAGGGCTTATTCCCTCAAAAATATACAAAGAGTTCCCTCAGCACATAAATGGTCCACCCTAAGCTAAGCACGAGGCCTCTTGGCCCTGCCATAGTGGAATACAATGTTTTCCAAACACCAAAATAGATGGACCCAAGTCCATGGAACCCCAACAACATGAGGCTGCATAAATGGCGGGAGATCCTCGATCTTGTCCATGGGTACAGTATGGGTGAGTGAGGTCAGGTTCTACTCCACTCGTCTAAATACTCTCTCAGTCTCTCCAGCTGGAGGTGCCCCCACTGCTGTTGCTGGTCGAGCGGTTGTTGTTACTGGTCTAGTGGTTGTTGTTGATGGTCCGGAGGCTGCTACTGGTGCTGCCTCTAGTCATGGACGGTGCCTGCTACGTGAAAAATAAGCTGGAAGAACTGGTCCCACATCTGTACATAAAAGATACATAGTTTTTAGGTGCTCTAGTACACATAAAAATGATATATATAAAAAGAAATTAAAAATTAATTTTTTTTAAAAAGAAAATGTATGTAACTCTCCTCGATCCACTCAGGGAGGTACGGGTATGTTAGGATCTCTGGAGACATTGATCCTAACATAGGGGTAGTCCTCTATATTCTTAATCTGTCGAGACCACCAGTAGAAAAAAGTATCATCGAAGGCCTCGATGGTCCTCCCTCCCCCCTGTAGTGGCAACAATGCTACCCATATGCACATTGTTGGGAAGGAGGCCACATGCCCCCGTATTGTCTCTCGTGGACTAAGACTAGGCACCCTCTTGAAGAAGAAAGAGAAAAGAATAGTCTTGAACCCAAATTTCTTGTTGGTCTGCCCACGACACTCTGTGAGATATCTCTTCATGCACTCTAGCATGGTTGTACTCCAATCAAACACTCATGCATTTAAGCACTGCACTACGCAATGCATATGCGCCCAGGAAGCCTGATGTAAAGACGCAGATCCATTGATCTACCCAATAAGTAAAACTATCACTTTCAGTGATAGGTTGGTCATTTTGTGGATCGGTACCTAGGAACCCACTTTATCTTTTCCAACCTCACAGTGTTTCCCAATCAATTCGACAATGTGTTGTGGCCCGGGGGGAAAAGAATGAAGGTTGACTGGTTCACCTCTCCTTGAGAGGCTAGTGAGGAAGTAAATATCCTTATTTGTTGGAGTCAACGTCTGCCCCTCAAGCATAAGATACTCTGCATCTTGGTCCAAGTAATCCACCAAGGAATTCAGCAGCCTGGGCTGTGCCCGCATGAATGGACACTAAAAGAATTTCCACAACCCACATTGTTTTAATGAGGCGACAAAAACAGGGTCTTCCTTGATCATTGTATCAATTTCCTCATGCTCTCTCTCTCTCTCAAATGGACATACATTCTGCAAAATAACAAGTTCAAAGGAGAGTCAAATGATGCATTTTTAATTTTTTCATATGTTTGAGGATGTACGCGGGCTGTATTGGGGACAGTGGCATATGTACGCAGGAAGACTATTCTCTTTCCACGTGCATACATAGGTTGTTCTTGGACAACACGCGTACACGCAGGGCCAACCTTTTTAATGGTGTGCACCCCTCCAAAAAACAAAAATAAATGCAAAAAGAAAGAATTGAAATGCAGGAGGGACTAGTTTGTACTTACTTGGTCCAAGCAGAAGTTTGTTTTGTCCACTGAAGCTCTCGGAATCAACTTCCTTAACAAAGGGGTGTTTTTGGATTTTTGTTCAATTCTCAATTTGCAATGGTGATAATGAGTTGCTAGCTTCTATTTATAGACGTTTTTTGGCCTTTTCTATCATTTTTTGACCCTCGTTGTCATTTTTCCTAGCTTGAAAACCATGTAACGTGGCTCGTGTGTTTCTCATTGGATTTTACGATACACTTTACTTTTGTTTCAATGAACATTTTGGGAGTTGGGTCACTTTTAAGGTCCTTTAGTGACAATTCATTTTTTCCAGCTTTGTGCATTTAAGTTAGTATTCCACCTCCACTTGTTGCACCTCATTGTTTTTTTCACTTTTCCATAGCATCAATCCCACTGGATTGCGACACATAACCATCATTTTTTCTCTAGAAGTGTCGTAATTTAGTGGTAGATCCTACCTTCACATGGATTCCCTAGGTAGATCTTGGTTGCATTTTGGTGTCCATGTCGTCGATAATTACTTTAGGCTCATGAGTCCTTTTAGTATTGTCCTGATTACAAGTTTAGGTCTTCACATGTCTGATATGTTATCACTCTTGGCTTCAACCTCAGAAATCCCAAAATAACGGGTCTTCTTTTAATCCCTTTCATACCCTCTAAACATGAAAATATTGCCGAGCGATCTTGTTGCCCTTCATGGTCATCAAACTCAAATTTGAAGGCATGTCTGTCTGACGGTATTTTACCCCTTTTTTGGTTAGGATGGTCAATTCTACGAACAAAGGTATACTCTAGGAGCTTTAGTTTTCTAGAAGAGTATTCTCAGGTATAAGTTTAACCCTTTTTTGGGCCCGAGGGACTAAATTTACGAAAAAGGAACCCCGACAGAGTTCATGGTTAAGCTCTTTTCAGAATCCCTAAAATTGAAAAGATCATCGAGTGAGATTTTTTCTTCTCACTCGTTAAATCGGTTTAGAAGAACATCCATTGTGGAGTCCATAGTTAAGATCTTTTCAGACTCCTTAAAAGTGAAAAGATCGTCGAGTGACCTTGTTCTTTCACACTCATTAATTGGTTAAGAAAAAAAAATCTACTGGCATGAGTTTACCCCTCTTTCTGGCCTGTAGATTAAGGAGGAAAAAGGTACACTTCGAGAGATTCATTTCACTAGGAGAGTTCTCTTTAGTAGATTTTATACTTTTTCGGGATAAGGAGACTAAATCTAGAAAAAGGCAGTGAGTCCATAGTTAAGCTCTTTTCAGACTCCTTAAAATTGAAAAGATTGTCGAGTGATCTTGTCTGTGACACACTCGTTAAAATGGTTTTGAATAGATATCTTTTTGGTGCTAATTTATAACTTTTTCGAGCCGACTAGACTATCTTCGAAAAAGGTACCCCAATGGAGTATTCTTTTATGTTTTTTTAGACTCTCTAAAAATGAAAAACCATCGAGCTTACCTTCTTTGGGATCGTAAAAAATACATTGAAGGGGGTTTCATTATGTCTTGCTAATCACATTTGTAGCTCTGCGTCTTTGGCCTAATGCTGACTCCATGTTTCTCTCAACTGAACTTTTGAAGCATGCCTTATACGCAAGCCTTGTACCAATTTGTCTCTATGATCTAACACCTTGACCCAGGGAGGAATTTTCCCTGAGTGTCCTTTTCCTGCACATGTCTCCTTGCTATGAGAATTAGTGTGTTCCTTGCACTTGGAACTAGTATGCTTGTGACACTCGTTCCTTCTTTGTAACATAGCATTATTTTATTCTTTTTCAAGCTTTCAAAATATTGAAAAAGACAAAAAAATAAAATATACCCCAAAAAGAGGAGGGGAAAAGTATTTTCTTTTTATGGAAGCATAATGAGCCACCCTTGGACAAAGCACATCCTTTTATTTGTCGTCAAGCATTGGGATTTAATATAACCTTAGGACGTTGTTCTCATAACATAGATTTGTGTCCGCCTCCGTTTGGTTATTCTTCCAAACATATGGAGAGTTTGTGTTTCCTTTTGCATCATGAACTTATGTCAATGTCATGTTGCCTGAGTCTCATCATCGGTCATGCTATTGTCCAAGGGAATTTTTACCCAACTTGATTCCACCTCTCTGCATTTTGTCTCTTGACCTCATGCCTGGCCTTCTTTAAATTTCAACCAAGTCCTTGTTCAAAATCAATGAAGTTTTATGCCTGATCACCAAGATCCTCTTGTTTGTTCCCTGACGAGTCGTGGAAGACCTCTGGGTAGTGAAGTTGTACACTCACATTACACTCCTACCTTAGTTGTGAATATCTTGAAGTTGTTGTTCAAGCTTTGAAGACCTCATCTCTATCCATTAGGCATTGTTGGCTTCTTGAAGATGGATACTATACATGTATATCTTTGATTTTGAGATGTAGATTCGTTGTGTATTGCTCGAGGCTACACTTTATATAGTTATACGACATGGATATGTAGTGTATTTGATTGGCAGCCATGATTAATTTCATCCCCAACATGGGTATGCCCGCCTCAGTGAGACAATTGTTATTTTGCAAATGGCACCTCCCGAACTCAGGTCCCGGGCTTACTCGCTTCGTACCTTGGTAAATATTTGTAATGTATTTCAGCCATCATATGTTCTTCTGACCTCACACATTAGGGAGCATCTATTATAACCCTAATTTGCACCAGACATGCATACCTGGCAGTAGGCCATGTTACTTACTATTTTTTCCAAGCCAATATTGAATAGCTCTTCTTAAAAAAAAAAATTTTGAAGATGTACGTGCCCTATACCACTAATGCCCGTGTATGTACCCTAGTTGCACCACCACTTCCTGTGTACGCACGCTAGCTAGACCATTACAACCCATGTATACTCACAAAAGTTGCAAAAAATAAAAAGTTGCAAGGGATTCGTTGAGATTACAGGCTATTGGGTGGTTTCCTAACCAAATGACTACCTATAGCCCGTCGCCCAACTGAATAACCATATTTTTGGCATATAAAAAGAGGTGTTGGTGTCTCATTCCAAGGAGAAACATAGAAACAATGAAACTCTTCCCATTTTTCTTTCCCCCCTTGCCCCAAGAATTTGCAGCCACATTGTGAGTTTTGAGCTAGAATTCCTTATGCTTACCCTTTTTCCTCACCGATAAGCTTATGCCCATTATCTAGAGATAAGTATGAGAGAAGAAGGATACATGGAAGCATTTGGAGCTTGGTGAAGAGGATCCCAAGACTGGGTTCGAGGAGGAGTCATCGATCTCGTTTTGTAAGTGAATTTGTGGGATTAATATAAAGAAGTACTTTTGTCGTCCTGCCGTATGATGTGTTTAATATTTATATTTGATTCACATTTTGTTATGACATCTAACCCACTAATTCATATATAGAATGAATGTTCTTAGTTTATTGTTTGTCTTTTGGTGAATGCAGGTCGGCCTTGGGAGGAGATTTGTAGTCGAGAAATGACCAGGCATAAAGAGATCAACATCGGACGCGAAGTTTAAGGTAGGACTACCGGATCCCTATAATTTGTATTTTATGCATGAATGTGGGGTGTTGTTGGGATAGTTGTTAAAGTATGAGACTTTAGACGATTAGCTCTACCTGCACTTTAGAACCCTAATGTAATCCGTAGGGGGGGTTTCCCACTATAGAAATCTCTTAACCAATGGGGTTTTGAATCCAAATTAAATAAAATTCATTGAATCAATTGATGAGCATCGGATTTGTGAATGCAATTAGAAAACCAATCTCAAACCCCATTCTAATCAACTGAGTTTACATAGAAGCACTTGTTTATTTCTACATAAGATTCTATGTTGGTGAATTGTATGGACTCCCAATCCCCCAAGTGAATTGTGTGGACTCCCACCAATTCTAGATCAAGGGTTTTTTATGTTTGTTGTTGTAAAGTGTTAATGAATGCTATGTCATCTTAATTATATTGCTAGAATTTACATTTTCTAAGTTGAAAACATACTTTCATGCTCATTTGTCTTTCTCCTTCATTAGGGCCTTTGAAATTACATTTCTTCATTCATAAAGAACCATAGAATAATTTTGTAATTTGTTCATTCTAGCTATAGAATTTCATTATTACTTGGGAATATGGCTTACAGTCATGACCTTATGGATATCATGTTACCAATGGATCGACACTAGGCTTGATCTACCCGTCATCTTTTCATTTTCCTACACTACAACACATGTTTTACTGAAGTTACTCTTCATTTAATATTGAGCCCTTATTACCTAATATTTAGCAATCCTACCTTAGGGAAGTCCCCTTTGAGTTGGAGAAGAGCCAACCTAAAGTTTGATAAGGGTTGGTGAGGTGACATTGACCTCTCTCTTAGTTATTCGAAGGCATTGCTTGAGCTTTAGTAATTTCTCTCAAGAAGTGAGAGTTTGTAAGGTAATAGGAAGAAAAAGCTAATAAGTAACAAAACATGTTGCTAAAGCAGAACCAACAATAGCAACATGATGAAGATGATTGCAATAGAGAAGTGTTTTTCATAAAAGAAAAGAAAAATGAGGATGTGCTTAAGCGATGATCATTGGTGAAGTTTGTTGAGACAATGGTAATGGTTCATAAGAGGGAGGATGGATAAGAAATGAGAACCTTTAGATGATGAGCCTCACTGTAATGAAATATTTTCAACAATTGTTAGAGGTGTATTAGTCATAGCAAGTGATAGAGGAAATGCTTACAATTATATTGAAACTGAAAAGTGAAAAAGGTGACAAAGTTGAGAGAAAGTGTGTGGGGTTGATTATAGTTGCAAGTTGCAAAGGTGTGGATTATAAAGAGGAAGAAGAAGGATAAAATAAGGAAATAAGGAAGGATGAGTGGTATAGAGTGTTGAAGAGATGAGTGAAGAAAATTCAAATGATAAAGAAATCTAGCAATTGTTGATTTATCAGCAATTGAGTAGGATTTGTTGGATCATGATTGTCATGGATGTCAAATGATTGATGTCAAGGGATTTATTAATGCCAAATAATTGATTGATCGATTGATGTCAAAGGAACAATTTCTTGTCATAGCATACTAATGTAATATGTATTGTCCTTGATGGGAATGGACTGATGACAAGTGGAATCATAATCATATGATGTCTTGCATAGCTGAAGATGGATCAATGAGTTGTCATTGATATATGATGAATATGGATCAATGAGTTGTCATTGATATATGATGCATATATGAAGATAGATCAATGAGTTTTCATTTATATATGATGCATAGATGAAGATGGATCAATGAGTTTTTCATTGATATATGATGCATAGTTGGATTGATGTTAAGATGACTCATTATTGTCTTGATAAGGAGTACAAATGGATGAACTCCAAAGTGGTCCCCTTATGGTGAAAGCCCTCATGGGAAGACGCTTTGCAGTTAAGTGTCTTATCATGGTTGATAGGAAGTACAAATGGATGAACTCCAAAGTGGTCCCCTTATGGTGAAAGACCTCATGGGAAGACACTTTGTGATTGAATTATATTAGAAGTATGCTTAGAGAATGCATACTTAATTATGGAATAATGACATGACGATAAGTGAATTTGTTCGTGAAACTATCCAATATGGATAGTTCTTTTCATGCCATTTCTAGTGATATGTGGAACTTCACATAACTCCTCGTGGTTTTAAATTTATGGACTTACGAAGTTGGAGGACCCTCATATGTTGGCTGGAAGCCCCAAAAGGTCAGAGAAGTCAAAGTGCTTGCAAAGAAGAAATTATTTAAAAGTAAAGTGAAAAAGTCAAAGAGGATTATTTAGATAATAAAGTGAAGTAACAAAGTCAAAGAGGATTATTTAAATAATAAAGTTAAGTGACAAAGTCAAAGAGGATTATTTAAATAATAAAGTGAAGTGACAAATTCAAGGAGGATTATTTAAATAATAAAGTAAATGGAGAAATTTCTAATTATGGAAAGTGGTTATAAGAAGGCTAACCCTAAAATGAGGAAAATGGGTTAAGTGGTCAAGGGGCTATTAGATACATGGATAAGTGGAAAATTGGGCAAAGTTGGACATAGGTGACTATGTGGACAAAGTGGCTATGTGGACAAAGTGACCTAAAAGATGCTTCTAAGGAAGCTACTTGAAGAGTATAAATAAGAGGCAAGGGTATCTTATAAAATAAATATCTTGAGCATGTATTGAAGATCTATTCTGAGAGAGAGAGTCTAGAGGATCTCATGGACACATCAAAGTTTCAATATGTCTAATATCTTGATGATGAAAGTCTTGGAAGTTCAGAAACCCTAGTTTTTGAAGGAGCATGTGAGAAATAGTAGGACATAGAGCTTACATTTGCGGGTTGCAGTGAGACAGAGCATGTACATAAATGGGTTGAAGGAGGAAAATGCATGTATAGTGAAGAAGTCATGAAGACTTGGATGTGAGCTAATGATCAGGTTCTTGAAGGCTGAAGCAGATTCTAGATCTGCACTCTATGGGATCAAATCTGCCATAGAAACTCTGGTATGGTTACATGGTTGTCTTGATGTATACTCTTGATTATTGTTTGGTGAATGCTTGAGTCATTCTTGGTATGGCTATTGTGATATGGTTGTGTTGGTTTATTGATAGAGTGAGAAACGCTCTTATGATTTAGTACTGGTATGATTGTCATAGTATATTGATTGCTCATACATGATTAAGTAGCATTGATATTGCATGGTTGAGGAGCATGAGTAAGTTGTTGGAGAGATTGGATGTGTTGTGATTTGGTCATGGTTCAGATTGGATAGTGGGAGATAGAAGTGAATGTGACTGAAGGATGCAAAGGATCTAAGTTCATCTTGAAGAGAAAACCCTAATAACCTTAGAAGTGATACACGGCCTGTAGTACAAACTGGTTGCATACATACGCGAGTTTTACTATTGGTAGGGTGTGTACATACGCATGATGCACTACTGATAGGTCACGTACCTTCTAAAAGATTGGTATCTATTGAGGATTGATGCCTCTTCTTAGTTGATGTTGAGTTGTGTAAGATGAGTCTTGCATTATAGAGTTGGTGCTCTTATAGAATTGTACTCTATTTAGTTGTTGTTGATAACCTAAGGATTGTAGTCCGTAATAAAAAAAAATAGTACATACATGTTGTGTTCTTTGTGTTCCTTATGGTGATGACTTATTGATGATATATGTTGCTGATATATGTTGTTGATGCATGTTCACATTTAACTGGTTATAAATGAAAATAATAAGTGATGAATAAATGGTGATTTCTAACTAAGGAGTTTTGTGAAAGGGAAGTTTAAAAAAGAGCCCCACACTCATTCACCCCCCCCTCTAAGTGTGGTCGGTGTGTCCAACAATAGGTATCAGAGCGGGCCTTCACTATAAGACTTAACAAGCTTGGAGGAGATCCATATACACACAAATGGATGATGAAGTTCCAATCCTTGATGAGGAAAATTATTCTACATGGAGAATAGAAATGAGAGTGCATTTGAAGGAAATGGGAGAGAGTATATGGAAAGTAGCCATTGGTCGATCAATTTCTTTGAAGAACAAGTCAAAGTTTGCAGCTCAAAGGGAAGGAAAGAATAATGATATATTGGCTCTCAAGACCATTCTTAGTGGACTCTCAAGTTCTATCAAAGAGGGCATAGGACAATGCACTTCTGCCAAGGATTTATGGCTAAATCTAGAGGAGACATACCAAGACAAAAAGGAATATCTTGAAGAAAATTCCATCAAGATCAATGAAGGTAAAGAATATCCAAAAAACCCTGATTGCAATATTTCAAAATGTGATGATGTTGAATATTTCTCTACAAGTGAAGAAGAAAATCTAGAAATAGTTTGTAGAGAATCAAATGATAGTTATCCCATGGAAGAAGTAGAAGAAGAACTATCATAACTTCAAAAGAAAGTTGAGTGGGGTCTATATGAATACAAATCTGGACATTACTATATAGACTATAGCTATCTTTCCGACAACACTAAAACTTTTCTTAAAAAGAGTCAAATTCATATCTTGAAATTGAAGGAAATGCTCAAAGAACAAGAAGAAAGTAAAAAGACTCAATTAGAAGAAAAGGAAGAAGAGATCAAAAGACTAAAAAATGAAATAGAAGAGAATAAGATGGTAGATGATGAGAGTAGAAAAAGTATTGAAATCATTGTCCATCTCTGTACCCAAATTGAAGAAGCCAAAAGGGTAGAGGAACTATTGAGGAATCAAATAAATGAAAAGGAAGAGTCATGTCATAAGTTGGAAGCTGAAGTTGGTGATATTATAAAGAAAGTAGAGAAGTCAAACAATTTCTTGAATAACTCAACAATCCTAAATGAGATCTTGGAAAGTCAAAGATCACCAAATGATAAATCAAGTATTGGATGCAAGAAAGAAGCTACACATGTTGAAGTTAGCACCTCAAAGAAGCTTGAGGTAAGTCCATCACTCTCAAAGGATGGAAATAATGTTGCAAATAAACCATCTACAGAAGTCAAGGAAAGTTTCAAAAGAAGAAAGAAAGGAAGACATCAAGAAGCCATCTTTACACCTAAAAGAAGAGAGATACCTTCAAGATGGACACCAACGCAAAGGTATGAAAATGTTTTTCATGGTCAATGTTACTCATGTAATGAATATGGTCACAAAGCTTTGGAATGCATATTTTATGCAAGGAAAGAAAAAGAAAGATTTCATAACACCCTAAGGTGTTGGAGATGTAATCAAGTAGGACACATTGTTGTTCATTGTCACATCATGAGATGCTATAGCTATAGTGTATTTGGTCACAAATCCCAAGACTACTGGAACACAAGAAGAAATTCCATGATGAGGTATTCATATAGCATGACTAGAAAAATGCATGAAGTTAGGAAGGATGACATTTTTGAAAATATGGAATCTCAGAGCTCAAGTTATGAGAAGCAGGGACACCTTCAAAAGTGGGTAAATAAGACTGAACAAATAGAGAAGAATGGAAGCCTTAAGGGAAGCTTAAGTGTGGCATCTTCAAAAGCATATGCAGTTTACAATGGTAACAGTTGCGTACATACGCGAGCTATCTGTGCAGCAGGCCACGCATATGTGGTAAAAGACTTGCGAAAAGGGCTATGCACATGAATTGCAGATTGGTATGATGATATAAATCTGTGTTGTAGGGTCTGACATGGTTTGTTGCAGGGTTTGACATTGTTTACTGCAAGTTTTCATGATTACTTGTTGACATACATAATTGTTGTATGTAAGATGATGACATATGGTTGAGTGTTGAAAGACTATCTTGGATGCATGGTACTAACCCTTGAGTATGGATTGAGGAATTTTCTATTGAAAAACAACGATGGTTGTGACACTGAAGTTATAGAACCTTGGCTATGAGACATATCATGATGATGCTAGCTAGAGATGTCATTGATCTATTGAGGAACACTTCTAGTACATATTGGATGCTTAGTATTTGTTGTAGTGAATGGATTTTGAGGCTGATCTGTTGAGGTACATGGCTGGAACATATTTGAGTTTCATTGATATATCTTATGATGTATTATTGGAGGCATACTTGTTGGATAACTTTGTGCATACATTTGGCATATGGATGGGCTAAATATTGGGACATTTAGTTGGTGAGTTGATGTGAGGTGTATAGTTGGTCATGTTGTACATCATTGAGGAGTCATAGCTTGATCTATATTTGATGCATGATTGTTACACTTCTAGTACATTGGTAGAGGCACCTACTAGCAGTTTGATTGGCACATGTTTTATGGTAGATTTGGCATACATGTATTGTAACAACCCTACAATACACAATTGCAACACACATTTGCACACATTTGCAACACAGAATACAAACAAAGCACCAAGTCAATTCATCGAGGAGGAGAAGTACCATACAACACACAACCCGACATAAGAGCCGAGCCAAGGAAAATAATAGAACACCCAGCCCAACCCTCAAGCGACAAGCCAGAAGAAGGATATAATGGGGAAGTTTTATATTGCACTACTCATCGTGCTCCTTGTCGTATTGCAGCGTCGCTCGCTCTGCAAGAGTCTTGGAAACCCTATATGCCCAAGCATAGTGGAAGGGCCCGATGCATTGAGTGCCAATCTAGGGAGAAAAGAAAGATTCCACATGGAGCCAAAGCTCGTGCAGACCACGAGCCAAGCCAACACATAAACCATACACAGAGCCCAACGTCAAACCCACCAGACCCTGCCTTAACTCACAACACATATCACATATCAAAGTCCGACACACACACACAAAGTGCCAAGGAGAAGCCTGATGGAGGAGTATGGTGAATGCACTATGCATCAACACGCCCTAGCAGACCTATAAAAAATAATTTTCGAAAACAACTACGCTTACAAAAATAAAACCTCTTCACGAAAACAAGTTTAAAACAAAAAAAAATAGAACGTCGTAATGGAACCCACAACCTACTAGTCGGAGAAGCCACGAGCCATAAGAGGAATCTCACGAAGGAAGCCTGCAAAGGGCGACCACACCAGCACCTCCTCTACGCATAGGTTCTCTGCCGCCAGGAGCGTTATGTAGAGTGGGAAAGAGGAGAGGAAGGAGGATTCAACGAAGTGGGGGTTGGGGGTGTAGGGTTTTGGGGGATGACAACACAAGGGGCACATGGGCCTCATGCGAAGACCCACTGCAAGGCTTAATTTTATTTTTTTTTATTTTTATTTTTATTTATTTATTTAATTGCATTTTAATTATTTTATTTTATATTTTAATTATTATTTTAATTTGTTCTTTTAAATTAT
>SNQJ01S0061126.1:159553-173908 GCA_010110895.2 Picea sitchensis | reverse complement strand
CTGTCTGAGTAGGAACCCCTTAACCAAATCTCTGCTAGCACACTTGCAGCAATAAACGAATTCTACAGAGGTTATGATATTCCGATCCCTTTCTGTCTGAGCAGGGACCTTTAACCAATTCTCTGCTAGCCTCATAAAATCATCGCACAAGATTGCTGATAAAAAGAATTACAAATTCCATTCAATAACTAAGACAGAGTCAGTAGTGTTTCAGCAAAGCGGAATCCATTAAAAACAGTGTTTCAGCAAACGACAATTAAATAAAACGTAAACAAAAATTATACTAACACACTTCTATCTAATGGGTGAATCTTGTGATGAAGGTGGGCCCTCCCTTCTCACAAGATTCCCCTGAAATGGGAAAGCTTAGAGATGAATGATCAAAGCAGTCTTATATTCATCTGTCGGAATATCACATTACAAATTGAAAGAATAGAACAGGTCCCGCTTCTCTGGAGTTGCTTCAATCCATCAAAACTTGGATATCTCGAATGGTGATTTCCTCCGATTTAAAGAGGAAATCCCTTCGATACAATCATTACAATGCATATCTCAGTCCTATCCTAGATCAGATATTCTTTCTAAATCAGCATAGGATGTCCTGGTTTCATGCAACCGAATGCTATTACAGGAACTAAGCGAGGTATTGTTGTTACGGTTGGTGTAACAGTTTCTTCTCATCGTTGCTAATGTTGTTTCAACATCGCAATTCGTGGGCTGTTTCAGCCATGTGAATTGTGCTCTGACTGCGTTGACTGCTGACTTGTGGCAGCTTCCTTATGTTTCAGCATCGTCGGTTCTAGCAGTTTCTTCTGTGTTTCAGCATCTGCAATTCTGGTCTGTGTAATAGCTCTGTGTTTCAGCATCTTGCGGCCTCGGACTGTGTAGCAGCTCCGTGTTTTAGCATCTGCGACCTCGAACTGTGTAGTAGCTCCGTGTTTCAGCATCTACGACCTCGAACTGTTTAGCAGCTCCGTGTTTTAGCATCAGTCCTGTGTTTCAGCAACGACGGCCTTGGACAGTTCTGTGTTTCAGTAATAGGCCTTGAATGCAAATCTGCAGTTTTGGACACTTATGCATTTCTAATCATTGGTTAAGTACGAGAGTGATGTAAAATATTATGCAAAAGAGATTAAACATATAGTAATGAGAAAGGACGTTGTATACCTTGGAATGATCAGATGAAGTGATATTATGAATCTAAATACAAGTGATGAAAGATATAATAATGGCAAAAAGTATAGGCAAAAAGGTGCATTGTGTGGTCCTAACACATAGTACAATCCATCAAGTGTGAATAAATGAGTTGAAGTCGAACATCTGATGGAATCTTTCGATCAGGGGTCAATGATGTAAACCCACTGTCAAAAGTGAGGAAACATGCCATTGAGGCATGTAAGCTCCAAGGTACTAAATAATTTCTAAGTCTTGATTCTGGATAATGAGCTGAAGTCGACGAAACAAAAACTCGTCATAGGAGGCCCTTGATGTATCCCCCATCAATGACACAAAATGAGTAACATATTTTGAAGTTGGAACAGAGTATGATGTGAATTGGACTGGACACAGGGAAGGCCGACACGGAGAAAATGGATAACTGCAGATGGTCGACTCAATATAGGTTTCAAATAGACTTCTCTTGAACATATGAACGACATGACCAATGATTTGGCAGCATTGACTCAAAGACAACACAGGGAATGACCTTGTAATAAATCGAATGAGAGACAAATGGATTTCCCAATCCATCTTCAAATGATGAATAGGGGGTGTCATGTTCAAGAGTGACGCTTACTGCCAATCAATACGATGATGAAAACATATCCCTTTCCCAAATTTTCCCCCACCATCTATGGCAAGTACCTCTTTATTTTTACGCAAGCTTGAGGAGGATAACATATGCTTGTTGATGTAAGCTCATCCTTCGGACAAGTCCCTCAGAGTATGTTTAACGAACCCTAAGAAGGAGTGGTTCGGTCCCATCACGGGTCTGTCAATGTTTGTTTAATGAGTCCAGAGATAGAAAACTCAAAGGTTTTTCAAGATTATAGAGTTTGGAAAAACACTTAAAAGAGAACTCTCTCAGTTCCTTTTTCATAAAATAGTCTGGATGAGACCAAAAAAGAGATAAATTATCGCTCACCGGATGCTTACCTCAAATACTTTATCGAGCGTGAAAATAGCAAGGTCACTCGGCGATCTTTTCATGTTTAGAGAGTCTGAAAAGAGCTTAAAGAGGACTCCAGGGGGGTTCCTTTTTCGTATAAAATTGTTGAGCCCGAAAAAGTGATAAAAGTATGCTCGATCACGTTCTCATGTATTTACGAGCGCAAGAACGGACAAAAATGACGCTCGAGGTTTTATGTAAAAACCATAAAAACAATAAAAAACACGCCATAACAAAGAAAAATATGTCCATATCCCCGTATTTGATCATCAAAATCATCACGCCTGCAAGAGTTACTCTCAACATGAAATTAGCGATTAGGGTTTAGTCGATAAATAATCATAAAAACCCAAAATGATATAGTAAAAGTAAATAAAATAAGTAAATACTCTTTTTTACCACACCATTTTACATTTCCACTATTGAGCTCAAAAAACCCATCTTCTACCCTCCAAGATTGGTGTCAATTTGCGGGAGCTACGAGAGACCATTTAGTGAGCCGTCTGTGACATTAAGGTAAGCTCTTCGTCCTTGAAATTTTCATGGTTTAAATTTGTAATTTCATTGGTTAAATTCTCAGTTTTAAGTTGATTTTCCAAGCCCTATATACGCGCTGCCATTCTCGCAGGCAGGTAATATGGGACCTGTGAGAATGATGAATTCTCGCAGGTAAGACTTAAGCCACCTGCGAGGTTCTCGCACTGTGCACACAGGGCACCTGCGAGAACTACAAAGCCCAAAAAGTTTTTAAATTTTTAGCCAATGAAAGATATCGAAAGCATGAAAAAAAGTTATTAATCCTCTTATTGTGTTCCTTATGCAGATAATTGGCCATCAACATGGTGCTTGAGTGGCGTGAAAGGGAACATGAAGAGGACAATGCAATGATCGAAAATCATCCTCCTACCATAGTTGCTTTGAGAGACTGTGGGCTCTTGAAGTACTTTCGCATCTCGGGCATGAGGGCCCAGGTCAGACTTTTAGAGTACTTGGTGCGTATGTGGGACCCAGATCAGTAGGTGTTTCGTGTGGGGGTCCACACACTATCCTTAGACATTGAGGACATTTACTTTTTGACCGGATTGTCCCGACGAGGGTACTATGTGAGTCTGACCAGTAGTAGAGGTGGTGGGCTACCGATGAGTGAGTATTGCCGCACACACTGTGTTCCCAAGGCTTAGAGAAAGAAAGGAAAGGTAGCAATTTAGGGGGTACAAGATTTGACCCTCCATACTATCCTATTCACTATAGCTCATATGGATTGGATTTTTGCTCCTCATATGGCATTACAGAGTTACTTCCAGTATGCTATTGAGTGCACTGAGCCTCGAGTGTTCAACTGGGCAGATGCTGTGCTGCGCAGTATAAAAAAGAAATTGACCAAGTGCAGACATGGTAACCTGAAGCAATTCGGGTATGGATCTTTGCTGGTATCCTTCTTCCTTGAGCAGGTCCCATTACTGAGGCTACAGGTGGAATGGAATTTACCGTCTCCCGGGGATCCACGGATGCTGAGATGGTGTCGGCTCATGGCATGGCACGTAGTAGGACCGATCATCAAATATGATGATACTTTCTTTGACTGGCTTCAACCACATATGTTGATGGTTGATGACTACGCTTATGCTGGGCTAGATTTCCGAGGAGATCCGGATTTGGCATTGCCAAAGGATGCTCAGTGGGGAGACCTTGGTAAGAAATACACACATTTTTTCTTTTCAAATGTTTTTGTGAATTTTTATCATATTCAAATGTTTTTGTTTTATATATTCATTTGAAGACTAATACAAAATCGTTTGTTGATAACACAGATGTTGGACCTTATAGACCTCTCGACACTTCTCCCATCCAGTGGCGAGGAGAGGTAGCGATAGCACCATAGTATGTTGAGGATTACCAAGTGGTGGAACAAAATCTAGAGGGCTTGACTGCAGACATTCTAGACATGACTTTGGAAGAGGTTCCACGACGCGATCAACGTCATACTGTAGGGGTATCAGCATCTATGAGTCGACTGCTCCGTAGGGTTGCTAGAGCAATCATGTGTTACCATGAACGTCATCCATGACGTCACTTTGTAGAAGCTATGAGCTTCAAATTTTGATATTTTGGTCTTCAGACAAACTTTTTGTAAAAAACTCTTTTATATTGTTATATATACAGACGGCTTCTACC
Source organism: Picea sitchensis (assembly GCA_010110895.2). Classification (NCBI taxonomy): domain Eukaryota; kingdom Viridiplantae; phylum Streptophyta; class Pinopsida; order Pinales; family Pinaceae; genus Picea; species Picea sitchensis. Next base: position 169,566 of record SNQJ01S0061126.1, on the reverse strand, counting down.
GGTTTACTTTATATTATGTGAATTTCAATGTATTTGATTTATAAATGATTCAAATGTCTGTCCAATACATAATTAGCCAATGCATCTGTTAATGTATTTAGACATCTAGGAATATATTGATATTCAATGTGATCAAAATAATGTTCCAAGAGGCGAATTCGCAAATACACCCGTAATAAAGTAGGACTTCGAATAGAGTAGACATTACTTAATTGTAGTACTACAAGATGCGAGTCAAGTCGCACAACCAAATGACGAATTCTGAGCGAGATAGCATCAACCAATAATTCAATAACGACGCTATACTCTACAATGTTGTTCGTCGCACGGCCGAGGCACACACCTCATAAAGATACAAGTTCGTTTGTTGGGGTATAAATTTCCCATGCAGCGGAAGAAAGGTTTCGAGTACTACGGCTAGCACCATCAGCGAAGCCAAAATAAGGTAGCAAAGACTCCAACTTCTGGAAATCAAACACAACATCATATAAGGGTAGAGACCAGATAACGACAAAAGAAAGCTATAGTAGCACACACACAGTATGATACACTAGAATACAAGTACTTGTGCATAGATGATTTATGCATAGTACTTCTTCAAGTACAACCCATTTCTGGGTTCACTCAAAGGGATACCATCGTAATCGAACAACTCATATGCTCCCTTTTCCAAAACTTGGCGAACAATATAAGGACCTCGCCACATGGGTTTGAATTTTTCAGCTCCTAACACATCTCGATCTTGTTCATAGAGAAGAAGAAGATCACCTTCGGAGAAAACGTGAGGCTTGACATGCTTGTCATAGTGGGCCTTGACACGTTTTTTCTGGGCTTCTATTACTAGAGTGGCATCACGTTGAGTTTCGTCTAATCACGTTAGATACAATAGACGTTCTTCTTCAGTAGAAGTGTTGGGTAAGAGTTCAATAGCTAGCTTCAGAGAGGGTATCTCACATTCTATAGGAAGAATGGCTTCCACATCATAGACTAACCAAAATAGCGTAAACCCAGTAATGGAATCGACAGATGTCCAGTACGCCCACAATGCTGAAAACAACATTGTGTGCCAACTTGTTTTATGAATCCCTATCATTCGTCGAAGAATAGTTATGAGAACTTTGTTAATAGCTTCGACCTAGCCATTAGCTTGTGGATAATAGGGTGTTGATTTATCATGACGAAGACCCAAATTCTCCATAAGTTCAAACATCATAAAATTCCTAAAGTGGCTACCGTGATCAGTGATGATAGCTTGGGGAACACCAAAACGAGCTATAACATGATTAAAAAGAAACAAAGCTACGGTCTTTCCAATATTGTCGAATGTCGGCATCACCTCGGCCCATTTCGTAAAGTAATCAACAGCTACAATGATGTAACCATGCCCCTCGGCCGAGTGAGAGTGACATGTCATGAAATCGATGCCCCATTTCGCAAAAGGTCCAACTGAGACTACAGGATGTAGAGGAGCAGGATGTGACCGAATTTTCTGATTGTAGATCTGGCAGGCATGGCAGTTCTGAACAACAGTAATAAAGTCGTTAAACAAAGAAGGCCAAAAATACCCTACGTGTAAGATCTTCAGGGCAGTAGCACACCCAGACATATGAATACCACATGCTCCGGAATGGCAGTCATTCAGAGCTTTCTCAGCTTCGTCAAATGTTAGACAATGTCGAAAAACAAAGTCAATTCCCCAACGGTAAAGTGTATCCCCGAGGATAATGTATTGACGAGCTTGATAGTGTATGTGACATCGTTTAGTACTAGACAAAGAAGTCCAGAAAGTCTAGGTTTGGAGATATATAATGATATCACCATACCAAAGATTGTCAGTGCTAATAAGGAAAAGAGATTCATCGGGTAATGAATCAACTGCTACATTTTCTGTTGCAGAGTCAGGAAAATCGCATATCAACTCAGAAAAAACTAATGATTTCTTAGACTTGGCGCGGTCGAATTCCAAGTCAAACTCCTGGATTATGACAATCCATTTGGAGTATTTTCCCCCTAGCAATTGACGTGTCAAAATATGTTGCATAGGGTTGCAATGAGAAATCAACGTAGTTTTCTGTGAGAGGATATAGTGCCGGAAGCGTTGGACGGCTTGAACGACAGCCAAGGCCAGTTTTTCCACATGTTGATACTTGATTTCAGTTGGTGTGAGACTTCGACTCAAGTAGTAAACAACATGTTCATCGTGCGCATCATCCTCTTGGATGAGAACCATGCCAATAGTGTACTCCGAGGCAATAAGATAAAGGAAATAATCGCAACTGTAATCGGGAGGAAAGAGAAGCGGAGCTCGCATAAGGGACAAATTCAAAGCTTCAAAAGAATTGTTGGAAATGGTATCCCAGACGAACTCTGAATATTTCTTTAATAGCCGCATAAAACCATGAGTGATGTCGACGTAATTAGGGATAAAACGACGAAGAAAGTTTGCTTTCCCCTGTAAAATTTGCAACTGGCATAGTGTAGAAGGAGGAGGGAGATTAAATATCACCTCAACCTTAATAGGATCCACCCGGATCCCTCGACGCAAAACGATAAAACCTAGAAGACGGCCAGATTCTACGCAAAAAACACACTTATGAGGATTTAAACATATACGATAGAATCGACAACGAACGAAAATGTCTCGGAGGTGGGTAGGGTGATCGACTCTGCACATAGAATGAGCTGGTAAATTGTCCAAATAGGGTTGAACAATATGTTTGATATCATGAAAAGCATATGACATAACGCGTTGAAAAGTTGTGTTCGCATTCTTAAGTCCGAAAGGAGGTTTCCAATAGGAAAAAGTACCCCAAGGACAAATAAAAGCAGTCTTATGTTGATCCTTGGGATCAATGTTAATTTGATTATAGCTGGAGAAACCATCCATGAGAGAGAAGATTTCACTGTCGGCACAGTCATCGACACTTGATCGATGAAGGGGGTAGGAAAGTTGTCCTTGGGACAAGATTTGTTAATATCCCTATAATCAACACATACACAAATACTGCCACCTTTCTTGTCAGTCGGGACAGGATTGGAAACCCATTCTGTAAGAGCCACTGGATAAATAAAGCCAGATTTCAGAAGTTTCTCAACTTCGAGCTTGATAGCAGTCGCTTTACGTGGGTGAACTGGACGAAGGCATTGCCAGACGGGTTTAGCGTCGGGGTATGTCTTTATCTCATGTACAACAATTGCAGGATCGATACCTGGCATCTCTTCGTAGCTCCAGGCGAAGATGTCATGAAATTCTTTGAATAAAGACGTATAAGTGACTATTTCGTCAGCGGAACACGAAGCACCAATATGGACATTTTCAACAATCCCAGGTTTAATGGATATGTCAATGGGAATCGTGGGCAAGATATTACTTAAGTTCCCTTCTACAAACACATCGTGTGTAGTCACGGGAACCATCGAGATGACAACAACGATCGATGGAGTCGAAATCCGTTGATAATTCTCAAGAGTGTGTTGTTACAGAAAGAGTATGGAACGATGATGCCCATCGTCCCAAGGGGTGTCCTCCAAGATGGGAATGATCATCTCGTCAGTGGGAAAAATAACACGAAAATGATCGGGAGACAACTCATCAAGAGAGGGGGTAGAAGGTGTTGTCGATTAAATGACCTGATAAGCAGACTCAACTGGACTTAACGGCATGACATCGCCGAAACAAATATGATCTCCAGGGTCATGGACTATCCAAGGGTCCTCTGACGCAAGAAGTTCATGAGGCACAATGGAGATCATGTTGATATAAGAAACAGACGGGCATGGAACATCGGGTGGTGGAATGGGCAAAGTACCCATTAACGAGGAGTTCTTTAAAAGGCCTACACCGACATTCTCATAACCCGGTGGGGTTTTAGCAATAAACGGTATGTTTCCAGTATGAGTATCGGAATTGAAGAAGGCGAGTTGGTCGATGGTAACAACCTTTACTTGATGAGGGAAATGTACTACATGGAAAAGTGTTGACACAACGACACACATGGAATCGATCCAGCTGCGCCCAAGAAGAAGATTATAATCAAGGGGAGCGTTGAAAACTTCCACTTCAACTTGGACCGTTTTACCTTCTAATGTGATAGGCAACAAAGGGAGAACACCGTAGGGATTAAAACCAGATCCATTGAAGGCTTTAAGAGTGTTCTGGGATTCATTCAAGGGAGGAGAGCCAATGGCTTTCCAACAAGCAAGAGACATAACACATGTCGAGGCACCCTCGTCAATAATAGTTCGACAAATGTTCTTCTCAGAGACAACAACTTGGATTTGAAATGTGAGTTGAGGAGGTAACCTTGGAATGTGATCTTCCAAGTCAAAGACTATTAAATTCATATCGGTCGGGTCAATTCCACCTATAGCTTTCAATAGTGCCTTCTGTTGTGCAGGACAAGACTGAAGGACTTCAAGGGTTGACATCGCTGAAGGTGCCTGGGCTAGATCTTCAACAATGTTGTAGCTCTGGGCCACATGAGCATGAGGATTGAAATCTGATTTTCAAATGAAACCCTTAGGGGGGGGTCACAGAACTATGTCGAGGCTCGGTCGTTCGAGATGAAGAGGACCATTAGTAGGTGGAGTCGCTGTAGAGGGTTTTACCAAAGCAGGAGATAAATTGTCAACCTTCTCCTTAGATGGAGAATAATCTTTGGCTCGAGTCGTGAGTGCAACGTTGTTCTGATTAGAATCACCAGTACACATCAAAACATATGATGTCATAGAAGAGGATGGTTGGTCGTGAATGACCAACTGAGCCTGTTGTTGAGATGGGAAGGGTTGGGACAAGATAGCCGGAGTAGATGGTTTCGGGGCTCCCTGAAGGAACTTAGTAACCTCGGCACATCGTGGACAATCCTTCATGTAGTGATCATCACCACAGATAAGGCAAGGATATCGGGGTTTTCACTTATCCCAGTCCTCAATAGGAGTAGTTTTAGGTTGCTCTGTTTGATTATTATTTTTTCCCTCCTTATTCTTACCTCTCCCCTTTTTAGATTTGTTTTTACCGGCTGGGGTAGATTGAACAACATTTACCTCAGAACTTTTTCCGGTGGGAGTGACAGGAGACGGAGCATTTTGAACATTAGAAGAAGAATATTTAGGGTTTGTGCTTGAAACAGAATGTGATTGAGCTTGGGTAGTACCAATCACACTGTTAGCCGCATGCGAGGCAGCTGAAGTAGTTGAAGTGCTTGAAGCATTAGGATGAGGTAATTCAGGTAGTAAATCATAAAGTGTTCCCATTTGCGAATAAACGAGGTCAAGATACTGAGCACGACTGATAGCCTGCTCTTCTATGACAACACCACACATGGCAATGTACTTACCGATTTCTTTCACAAATGATTTTGTAAACCATTCTGCCAGTAACTGATCAAGGAGTTCAAGTTTAATGAGACGTTGTCTCCTTCGCCACTCATTGATGTGATCAGATATATGAGTGGCTTTAGTCTGTTTGAAGGAAGTCAAAATCTCAATCCCAGTATCATAACAGATCGGTAACTGGTAATGTATAAGGAAAGCCATAGCTAGGGTATTGAAGTTAGAGAAGAAACCTCGGGGCAATTCAATATACCACTTCGCAACAAAACCAGTACGGGTTCATTGAAAAAGATGTAAACGAATAGAGTCATCCATCAACGAGTTGGATGAACACCATAGGTGAAAAGTCATAATGTGATTGTTTGGGTCCTCTCCCACTTTACCGTTGAATTTAGGAATGTCCAAAGGAAGCTTGGCTGGCATAGTAGGCCATTGGGGAGAGTGACGAATAGGATCATTTAAAATCCTAGACAAATCTGGCAAATCCAAAGTAGCGAGAAAGGGTAACTGCCAATTCACCTATGGGTACTGGTGGCTTTGGGGTGGAAGTCCTGTAGGAAAACCAGTAGGACCGTAAGCAGTCTTCACAGTATGAGAAGACCCAGGTAGATTCGGTGGTGGTTGTAGAGGATAATAACTCGAGGAATTATAACCTTGAGTGGGGACATGAGTTTGAACATTCGTACCCCAAATAGGATTGGGTATACCTGGATATGGTTGGCCTATAGTAGGGACGGGCTGCTGCACCCCAGTCGTTTGAGGAAGATTTTGTATCATCTGATTCCAATACTGGGCCAAAGAGGGAGGTATATTTTGTCCAAAAGGTGGGGTTGGTCCCCCTATTGTGGGCGGAGTTCCAACCAGATGTTGTGTCGTAAGAGAAGGTTGCGTAGTATTTGGAAAGTGTCCGGTAAGAGGAAGTTGAATTGTACCACCTTGTCCACCAACAGGAGCCTTCAAGTTTGGTGTAATGGATGGTATAGTGCCACTAGGATTAGGATTGTTAGAAGGAAATTGAGGGAGTGTCAGAATAAAACCGGGAATACGATGCCCAGGAAGAGAAGGACCACCTAGAGAACCAGATGGGGTTTGCTGAGGTGTTGGAATAGAATCATTCAACAAAGCATTCAATGCATGGTATCCGGGTGGTAGTGTCAGAGTGACATTAGGCGCTCATTGTGTGTTTACAGGAGCAAGATCAGCTGCAGGGAACCCGGTTGGAATACTCGTAGTAGCTACAAGATGGGCCATTTCGGCAAGTAGAGTAAAGTGATAAGTGGTAGTCAACGGTACAGACTCTGTCTCAGAAAACACCGGAGGGTTGATTTCGGAGACCACAGGCAAACCAGGACCGAAAAGGGTCCTTCGCAAATCACCTGCAGACCAAAAAGAATCTTGGCCTTCTACACCAGGAAAAGGCCCAACGGGTGATCCAGAAGAGGTAACAACTAATTCTTCGGAAGAATTCAGTCGTCTAAAAGGGTGCTGAGAATCACTGGGAATTCGAAAATCCTCTTGAGTATTTGTAATTTGAAAACGTTCTAGAGAGTCACTTCGTTCCACTTGTGGTGTGGTGACGACTGTGGCTTCACTCTGCCCAGGAGAGCCCTTAGGTGTAGCTGTAGGAAAGGGTTGAGAACCGTCCAGATGCTCTGGAGATAAACCCTGCATTCTATGTGAACAACGTGGAGGAGCTATTGTAAACGAGTGAAAAACTTCGTGAAGAAAATCCTATGGTCAACTTTGAGAAACAAACAACATGCACTAGTAAACAAAAGCTATGAAGCAACACCAAACAAATAGGACCTTCTAATTTCGAAGCCACTAGTTGGTGATGAAATCCAATGTCACAACAACGAGACGAGAAGGGGCTGGGCTAAGATAGAAAAGTTACGCTGATGACCTGCTTAACGAACTTACACCCTAGTGCAAGCTCCCACACATAATCGTGGGTATACCCTCCAAGGAGCCCAAGTGAGTTTGGTCAACGTCAATTCCAAGTACCGTGAAGATTTTCCCCTCCACTGTCACCTTGGGTAAGAACCTATAAAGATAGGCCACTAAGGTCACCACCAACAACAATAAAGCATGGGGGAACAGTCGACAATCCGATCCACACGCAAGGGCAGGGTATCTAGCCCGCAATCAACTCAAAAGGCTTCCACTCATCATTGTGGGTATACCTTCAAGTGATCCCCATAATACACACAATCTCTACACTGATATCAACAAAGCAGGGTGAGTAACTTTGCCAATATCAATGCGACCTAGTGTCTGACCCTTGTGTGAGAAGGACTTCCCAGGACAAGATGTTATAAATGGAATTGAACACTCCCTAACACAAGATGCTATTGTGTGTTTTTTTCTTTTGGAGAGTGTATCTCTCTTCTTACTCCAAAGCGCTAGCCTAGCTAAATGTTGGTGTAATAGAGCCCTGGAAAAGAGTTACTAGATAAATTGTATGATTACGCAATGTTATTAAGAGATGTTGTTTACTAAAAGGAAACAAAAGTGAAACTTATGTTGTATGACTCTGACCCAACAATTCAAGGATAAGAATGAAATATATCACTTTTCATTCAATGAATCCTATGTATGGGAGAGAGAAAGTTTTCCAAGATCAACCCTGAACTACAATGCAAAATTTCCTTTAAAATGCAAATGCAAACAATCATTGATCAAATGACAATTCTCTATTGTATGGCTTTTTCAAATACTTCAACAATCTCAATAATTTGATTTTCAATGTCTTCTAAAATGAAAATAATTTTTTGAAAGAAAAACTTTTTGTTCACTTTTCAAAAAGGACCCACACTATGACAATGAGAGTACAAAAAATAAAAAATCAAATGAACAAGCAATGACAAACTCTATGAACTCTTTCAATGAAAGCAAAAATAAAGAGCAAACCAAAGTAGTCTTTTAAAATGCAAAAGAAAATGATATGTCAAACCAATAAGAAAATGAGAAAAACCAAGGACTCAACTTTCAACCAATCACTAGTTCTTAACTAATCAAACACACTCAAAGTCTGAAGTCAGAGAGAATGGTTTCGCCAAGAAAAGTCAAGAAATGAAAGTCAAGACACAAAATGACAAGAAAATCCTTGGAACCCTAAGACTGATCATGCACACAAACAAAGACAAGAAAGATATCAATCAATGGTCCAAGAAACTCATAAGAGGCAATCAAACTGATCTGGACAGTTGGAAATACGAAAACTCAAATTCAAACTTTTGAAAAAATGAGTTCACAAGGAGGCAGTATTACACAGTGTGAGAATCACTGATTCTCGTAGGTGACCATTGAGCAGGGTGTGAGAACCTCACACCGAAACCTAAGAGCAGAGTGCGAACTCTACCTATTCTCGTAGGATGCAATGAAGTACAATGCGAGAATGCCTAAACATAGTCAAAAATTTGAAAAATGAAGCAAAATTTAAAAAGGCTTATGGACTCAGAGGGTCTATCAGGATATCCTGAAGACTCAGAGATTGATAGGACAGGAGAAAAGTGAAACCAGAGCAAATGGCCACAGAAAAATATCAAAAGCCACAAAGAAAATGGGATGTTCCCCAGTGGAGTCGCCAATTTTGTTATTGGATAAATCCATAAGTGCGGACACAAACCGATCTCCCTAGATCCACCTGGATCTAGAACAAAGCAAGACAGAACATGACTCTTTCCCTAGATTCTGACCATTGAATTAACTAGGAGGCAAGAATGAGTAACATACCTTATAATTGCTTCCTATGGTCTTTGTTTCTCCTGCTTCGCTCCTGTGCTCTTGTGCAGTCAAGACCAACACAACACAAACCAACCAAAGTGAAGAAAGCACAATCTATTCAACGCTCAATCTATGTATATGATCAAGGAATTATACAATAAAGTGGAAATAGCTTTATGGGAAAGGGACATATTATTGTATCATATTAATGAAAAGTAAAGATTACAACCTGAGCCTTGATGTTGCAAACTTCCTTTCAATGGATCTTGGTTTCGACACACACACTTGCTCACTTGCATGAAGAAGATCAAAACCCCTTTAGATAAATTTGCTGGAGTCTCCTAGCCTGTTGTTCAAGCTTCAATCTTTCACACAATTCTTTCACTAATTATCCAACGAATCTTGCTTAACCTTGCTTGCTTAACCTTTTCCATGAGAATTCCCTCAATATATAGGAGAGAATGAATTAGTTACTTGGATAAGAATAATCCCAAAATATCAGGGAATCCAGTACTAGGATAACCATTCGAATGTCATCTCATCCTTCTAGAAGATTCCCTTCTAGAAGCATCGAGAATTCATCTTTTTAATTGCTTTAGAAAGAGTTCACACCCTAGCAGTTCAACACAGTGTGAATTTCTTGCACCCTGGCTTAAGGCAGCCTGCGAGAATCATACATTCTCACAGGAAAATATACTAGTAGCATGCGAACCTCTTTCAAAAATGATATTTCTGGAAAGAGAAGAAAGTAACTTTTCTCAGGAGAAAGTTTTTATGAAGAGCCTGAGTACACCATCATCAATACATCATCATGATGACTAAAATCATGGGTAACAGTTTACAGTGGTATATCTCACAGTGATAGTGTGACAGTGGTTCCATCATTATACTTCTACTTCAGGGTGGCAGGACGGGGCAAGGACAGGTGGTTGTAGCCACCTTCCGGTTGTAGCCAG
>SNQJ01S0061126.1:143584-157891 GCA_010110895.2 Picea sitchensis | reverse complement strand
CAAAGTCAAAGAGGATTATTTAAATAATAAAGTGAAGTGACAAAGTCAAAGAGGATTATTTAAATAATAAAGTGAAGTGACAAAGTCAAGGAGGATTATTTAAATAATAAAGTAAATTGAGAACTTTCTAATTATGGAAAGTGGTTATAATAAGGTTAACCCTAAAATGAGGAAAATCAGTTAAGTGGTCAAGTGGCTATTGGATACATAGACAAGTGGAAAATTGGACAAAGTTGGACATAAGTGACTATGTGGACAAAGTGGCTATGTGGACAAAGTTACCTAGAAGATGCTTCTAAGGAAGCTACTTGGAGAGTATAAATAAGAGGTAAGGGTCTCTTGTGAAATAAATCTCTTGAGCACGTATTGAAGATCTATTGTGAGAGAGAGAGAGTCTGGAGGATCTCATGGACACATCAAAGTTTCTGTATGTCTGAGATGTTTACAACGAAAGTTTTTGAAGTTCAGAAACCCTAGTTTCTGAAGGAGTACATGAGCAACAATGGGACAACGAGCGTACATACGTGGGTTGTAGTAAGACAGAGTGCATACATACGCAGGATGAAGGAGGACAGAGTGCGTACAGTGAAGAAGTCATGAAGACTTGGATGTGAGCTGATGATTAGGTTCTTGAAGGCTGAAGAAGGTTCCAGATCTACACTCTATGGGCTCAGATCTGCCATAGAAACTCTGGTATGGTTACATGGTTGTCTTGATGGATACTCTTTCTTATTGTTTGGTGAATGCTTGAGACATTCTTGGTATGGTTGTTGTGATATGGTTGTGTTGGTTGATTGATAGAGTGAGCAACACTCATATGATTCAGTACTGATACGATTGTCATAGTATATCGATTGCTCATACATGATTAAGTAGCATTGATATTTTATGGTTGGGGAGCATGAGTAAGTCGTTAGAGAGCTTGGATGTGTTGTGATTTGGTTATGGTTCAGATTGGACAGTGAGAGATAGAAGTGAATGTGACTAAAGGTTGCAAAGGATCTAAGTTCATCTTGAAGAGAAAACCCTAATAAACTTAGAAGTGATACGTAGGTTGTAATATAGACTGACCATGTACATACGCGAGTTGTACTATTGGTAGGGCACATACATACGCATGGTGCACTACTAACAGGTCACATACCTATTGATAGATTGGTATCTGTTGAGGATTGATGCATGTTCTCAGTTGATGATGAGTTGTGTAAGTTGAGTCTTGCATTATAGAGCTGGTGCTCTTATAGAGTTGTATTCTATTCAGTTGTTGTTGATAACCCAAGGATTATAGTCCGTAATAAAAAGAAAATTGTACATACATATTGTGCTCTTTGTGTTCCTTGTGGTGATGACTTATTGTTGATATATGTTGTTGATGCATGTTCACATTTAACTAGTTATCAATGACAATAATAAGTAATGAATAAATGGTGATTGCTAACTAAGGAGTTTTGTGAAAGGGAAGTTTGAAAAAGAGCCCGACACTTATTCAACCCTGCCTGCCCCCCTCACCCCTCGCTCACCCAACCCTCTTCTCTAAGTGTGGTTGATGTGCCCAACATTATTCTCACAATTTTGTAATGCATATTCTTCAGAAACCAAAAAATCAAGTTTTATTGATTAGTTTTTTATTTCTGAAGTTTCCATATTCAACCTCATTAAGCTTCATTTATAACTATGTACTTGCAGCAAAGAGTGCTTTCTTGTTCTCCAAAAAACCTAAATCTACATCCTCTAATTGAATCTTTGCAAGTTGGAATTATGCCATCAAGCTATGAATCCAAGAATAATTTTTTTTATGTCCCCCGTGCTTGCAAACTTAGGAATTGAAATACCAAGGGAAACCATGGGGACAAGGGGCATTGGTGGTGATTACATCATAGTTTACATAAGGTAATCATTTATTGTAGCAAAGTGTGTTGTGGTCTTAGGAGAGTCCTCGTTGGGTGCTATTGTTGAGATTTGTGGTAGAATTGTGACATCAACAACAATTATCTAGTCCAAATTTCAACATTGATTATGTATCAAAAACAATATTCTAGTCTAGGTTTTGTGAATCAGTGTTCCCATTGTGCCATCAACAACATGTGAAGATGAACCCATCCATAGGAATATGAGGAATAAACCTTCAATAGCATGTCAACATAAACTATAAGTGCCAAGATGACGTTTGACCTTGCCATGCTCAATAAAAGACAAATCGCCTCAGAGACCAACCGATCTAGGATTACGTTCAGAGATGGACTACAACACACTCTTTGGGGTACCATTGAGGTCAACTACCTCGCTTTGTATGATGCAGTCAGTCTACCAGACAAAAGTATACCCTTATCTCACTAAATCCAAACGATGTAAACATTGAATTCAAAACTAGACGACAATCCAACTCTACGTGGAATGGCCATCAGTGTTGTAAGAACTACTCTTTACCATCATTATTATATGGACAATTTGCATACTTCGCTATCGTGTGCAGCCATGCTTGAAACGAACAAAGTGCCAACCTTGACTTCGTAGTATATTTACTTTATTACTTTTTGGAAACTCTGATTTGTAGCGAAATCAACGCAACCCTTTGTTCTATATTTCATTCTGAATCATAGATAATAAAATCCATGTTTGCTCCTCTGTGAGTGAGCTGCTCTTCTAAGAGTTGTTTCAATGGCAAATAAGATAACCCAATCAGTGGTTTTTAGGAAGATAAGGAGCAAGTAAGGGTTGACAATGCCCACAAGCCAATAAAAAATGGGATAAGTTAAAGAAATTGTTAAGGTCCATGCTTGTTATAGAGATATGGATTGTAAACCTTTTCACTTATTATATAATTGTTAAGTTATTATTTTTTGTGATCCTTGATTAAATCAGTTTTCATTGATAAATTTAAGGGTTGTTTCAAGTTAATGTTTCCATTTTATGACACATTAATTGCAATGGAAGTTTGGAGAAACAAGAATCTATTGACTAGGAGGAACTATTAGAGGTACATGCACTACTTACTAAAATGTGATGTGAAAATATGAAACATAAAAAATTGAATTAATGTTTAGAATATATAACTTTTATTATGAAAAATTAGTATACCTCAAAAAAAATCCATTTTATAATATTAGTATGTTACCCTTTCACTAAAATATAATGTATATTTTCATGTTAAGATGTTAATTTAGTAGATCTAGAAGTCGGAATTTCTTGAAACAATTTTTTACATTATAGATAATATTAAGTTCTTGTGTGTCACTATTTTTACCCAATTCCTTTAACATCTTCCAGTATCGATGCTAAAAATGTCAGGCGATTTATATGTCTAAATCATGAACTACATTTAATTATCAATTTGGAAGTTAGTAAACTCATGAAATGCAAAAAGAATGTGCATAATTAGATTATTTGCAGCACGATCTACATAAAATACTGATGGAAAATAAAAGAAAATAAGTGAATTTAATTGTGGAAATAAAACACACTTGCATGAAATTAAAAGTTAACTCAACCACTCTTGGTGAGGATCATGTACTTGGGCATTGATCTTACTACTGGAATCTTGTTGTCACCAAGTTATCCCTTTGTTAATCTCATACTTTACAACTTTCCAAAGATCACCATTCCATTGTTGGCAAATTAAGAAACATGTCACACTTGCATAAAAATAAATCATACTTGTAAAAATAAATAAATTGAATTAAAAGACATCTAGCACTAAGAAGTGCCCTTCTCTGTTGTCATAGGCTCTCGCTTTGGTAGAATAGAATGTGAGTACTCATATACAAATTAAATAAAGTAATCTAATTTCAAATTACATGAATTATAAAACTACAATTTATAGTCAAACAAGAATCATATAACTACAACATATATGGACACAATATCTCATAAAATGTAGTTTATTCCATTATAGTCCCGACATGTGCTCCAAGAATCCTCCCTTTGAAATGGAGAAGAGGCTCTTATTTATACAAAAACTAAGATAATCAATAATAAAGTTAGATCCACAAATCCTCATGTGGTTACAACAATTTGTTAATAACTCACAAGTAATATCTCTAAAACTCTTCCCACAAATCTCTCTAAAATATTTGATAACAACTCTTCCATGATTTTTCTCCATCCAAGATACTTCATTAATGATCCCAAATCCATATAAAATCTTCAATAGGTGAAGAGGAAATTCTAATTTGACCATACATATTTGAAGAGGGTGGTAAAATCTATGTTGCTACCATATTTCTTGTTCTTGTAACCACTGACTGCAGATGACAACTTGATGATAACTCTCAAAATACATACATTGCAAAAACCCATTTTGTGGATCATCAGATATGGATTGGTTATGGTATTTTCCTGTCACCTGAAACAACCAACAAACTAACCCAAATTTCCAAGATAAGTGAAAGCATGTTATTTTTCTAACATTTAATCATAAATTCACTTAAAATACTAAAATAAAAGCATTGGAAAATATTGAGCCTAATCCCACATGTAAGCATTATAATGGAATCAAACAAGGTTATGGGTAAGCAAGAAAGGGATTAAAAAGTTAAAGGAAAGGTTGTGAAAAGATGGTAAAAAGATGACTCGGAAAATTTACGAATGCTTTTCTTCAAGCTTTTGGAGCATAAAAATAAAATTCTAAAGTAAACCATGTAATTCCTTACCTTTCTTTTTAAGGTAACATAAACCAATGTTAGTCTTAGTTTACATTAATAGCCACCATTATCATCATTAGGTGCCCACATTAAATCTTAATATTATAATATTTATAACAACATCAAAATTTCTAACATTTTAGCTCATCAAAACTATGAAGATTTATGAAAGCTTGTCTCGTTTCTTTTTTAGTATATAAATACAATTTTAAAACAATCAAAGTAATTACTTATCTTTTTTGTTGTTGTTAAGAGTCTAGTAACAAAAGTTACTCTTAGTGGATGTTAAAGTTGGTCTTAGTCTTAACCTTAATACAAAATATGCCAAAAAATTAGTGTTTTTAGATAATTAATTATTAAAATGTTTTTTAAAGAGTTTGAATATGATTTTTGTGGTTTATATTGGTTGAATTAACCATTTAACCTTTTAGTTTTTAGTAATTTCATAGGTAAAAGCAAAAAAAATATAAAACTTCCATGTGTGTGAAGGATGAGTCAGGTTTGAACTTTGCATTGTTTGGTAGTGATGTGATTCGAGTTATAATTATGTTTTACTAAATGAGATTGCAATTCACATCTTTGTGCGTTATGTGCATTGATGCAACCATTAAAATGTTCTATTGTCAACCAAAATTGGACAATCTTCAATGTTGTAGATATCATGGGCATGGCAGATGGTAGGGACATGACAAACTCAAAATTGGACAATCTTCAATGTTGTAGATATCATGGGCATGGTAGATGGTAGGGACATGACAAACTCAAGTTGTTTGTGGGATTCCTAAATGTGCTTGTGGGTTTTTAAATTAAGTTTTAACAAGCGATGGAAAGCATTCAAAAAGCTAAGAAATAGCATACAATGAAGGATCTATGTTTAGTTGTAGGATGTTTTTCGGAGGGTTTTCTTTTCATGGGTTCTTGTAGAAAAGGGCTCATGTTTTGTTGTAGAATTTTTTAAAGGGTTTTCTTTTCATGGTATTTGAGGAATCTTAAGGAAATAATGCATTTGGTTCTCTGTTTCTATTGGAGGAAATTTACTTCATTTCTTCTTATAGGGCTTATTAGGATGAATTTGGAAGGAAATATGTCAAAAAGTGATTTGTCTTGAAATGAGTCATTTGTTGAATTTGTGAGAGAACACAGTTATGCAAGTGTTTGATAAATCTTAAAGGGAAGGGTCCATGATCTATTGTAGAAAAAAGTGTTTTCTTTTCATGGGTTCTTGTATTTAAGGTAGTTTAAGGACAATTTAAGGAATGAATCCATTTGGGTATTTCTTTTTATTGTAGTAAATCTATTTGAGTTCTTCTTCTAGGTCATAGTACATTGAGTTTGGAAGGAATATGTGAAGTGGTAGTTTTGTTGAAGTGGGTCATTTGTTTTGTTGAATTTGTGAGAGGCCATGGCTATGAAGGTTTTTGATCAAGCAATTGCATATGAGCAAGTTAGTAGTTCCAATCACATTGGAGTTCATTGAAAGAAGGATGAAGTCGAGGCACACAAATAATGGTTTGGTATAAACTTTTGGTGCATGAGCAATTGCATCTCCTCCAAAACTAAACTAGATTGCTCCATCAACAACACTGCAATTCATTTTGGACTCCACATCTCCTTGAAAATTAGCTGCAATGTTCCCAATATGGGACTTGGGTCTTTCTCTTGAAAAATCCTCTATAGTCCCATGAGTTTATCTTAAGAAATTCTTTCATCTATTGCAATGAACTAGTTGTAAGCTCTAAAGAAAGGTTTCTTATATTTGAATAGAGTCAATTTTATTTTTAAGAATCCATGCTCATCTTAAAGTGTAGAAACATTGACAAATCTTACTAATTCTTAGAATACTAAACATAGAATATTTGGCTATATTTTTGTTAAAATATTCGAATTTCTAATGATTTTATATAGTTTGTAGAAACTTTTGGTGAGTTTTAGAGTAAAATAATTTTATCCTATAGAAATTGGGCAAATCATTCTAGAAAAGATCGAAAATTGGTCATTCTTTTTTGGAAAAGCATGTAAAATTAGTTCCCCTCATTGACTCCACTATTAAAGATCTGTCCTATGCATTGTTGAATAACTCCCCCAATGGATCCCTAATGAAGCTTGTATGTTATATGCAATTCACAAAATGGAGGTTGAATATGAATCAACACGAATGATCGATATTGTTTGTTAAAAACTGGTGGGTTGAAAACCTAGGGTCTCTTAACTTGTTTGAGAAGTCATTTTATGCTCCATTTCTAAAAAACTAGATGGTCACAAGTAGATGAAATAATTGATATTAAATAGAGATTGCATCCAATACCATCAGAGTTAGGTTAGGTTAGTTATAAGTTGGGCCAATTGCACAATCTAAGGCTATTTCTCTTATTTGAAAATTTACTTAATGGATCAATCCTTATGAACATTTTACAACTACAAAATCCAAGGAGGTTCTTTTATATAAGAACAATTTCATGGAATACATACCAGTAGTGGTTAACAACCTCAAGCATATCAAAAGATTGAATCTATACCAAAACCATCTCTTAGGACTATGGTAGATATAGATTGAAGTGAGTTTATGAAAATCAAATTAACCTCAAAGCAACTCAATGGCACAATACCCAACCTCAAAGATATAAAAAAATTAATCTATATTAAAACCATCTCTTAAGACTACGGTAGATATAGATTAAAGCGAGCTTATGAAAATCAAATTAGCCAAAAATCAACTCAATGGCACAATACCCACCATGAAATGTAATGCAGACAAGGTGGAGGTTTTTGGTATAAAAACACTATGTTTCAAGGAACTATTTCCTCCCAAATTGAACACTACCGTGGTGTGAAACAATAATATGCGTGGTGTTATCCTAAATCCTTTTAGTTTAAATCCTTATTTGATATTTCTTACTTGGACATGAGCGACAATTATGTGGAAGGAGCAATCCCTCAAACCTTGGAAAATGTAAGAGTGTGAGGCATATACACCTTTACATTAATAATTTGTTGAAATTGCCTCAATGATCCTTTTACTTCTAAAGTTTGGTGTTTGCAAACAAGTTCAATTGACTTGCTTTTCAAGTTCACTTTATATGTTTGAATCATTCCACCATACCAAATTATAAACATATCTCACCCAATCCAAATATGATGTAGACATTGAATTCAAAAATATCTTTATTACTATTATTATAGGGACAAATTGCATACGTCGCTATCGTGTGCAGCCATGCTTGCAAAGAACAAAATGCCAACCTTGACTTTGTAGTATATTTACTTTTGACTTTTTAAAGTTTTCCACTTAAGGACACTCTGATTAGTATATCAGCTTTTGACTTTTTAAAGTTTTCCACTTACGGACACTCGGGTTGGTATATTGACTTCATTCTGATTAGTATATCTGCTTTTGACTTTTTAAAGTTTTCCACTTACGGACACTCGGATTAGTATATTGACTTTTTAAAGTTTTCCACTTACGGAAACTCGGATTTGCAGGGAAATCAACGCAACCCATTGCGCTGTATTTCGACCGAGTCATAGATAATAAAATCCATGTTTGTTCTTGTGTCAATGAGCTGCTCTTTTCAAAATTTTTGATGGAAAATAAGATAACCCTATTAGTGTTTTTTTGGAAGATCAGGAGCAAGTATTAACAAGAGTTGCATGACATCGTAGTCCCTGCCAGGTTAGGTAAGATATGTGCTCTATATGCCAATATCATAGCTATTTCAATGCCAACTAACCAGTTAGTGGTCACAAATAGAGTCTGTAATCTCTTCTTGGCTGCCCTAGGTAAGATAGTGACGTGCTCTATATGCCAACGCCACAACTATTTCAATGCCAACTAACCAGCTAGTGGCCACGAATAGAGTCTGTAATCTCTTCGTGGCACAACCCAAGGTGCCCCAGGTAAGATAGTGACGTTCTTTATATGCCAACGCCAGAGCTATTTCAATGCCAACTAACCAGCTAGTGGCCATGAATGTAATCTCTTCCTATCTCTTCCTCACACAACCCAAAGTGCCCGTATGAGAAAACATGGATTTACACCCTGGATATTTTGGAAAATTGTTTAAATTTATAATCAAACTGCTTAGTCAATGAAATTAATGTCAAATCAATAATGAACTCATTGTAAGATATTTCAATGTATTATTAGCTAAAATCTATTTTAACTTATCTCAAATATTTCATATATAAACTTAAGTTTCACCAACTTAAAACTATAATATCAAATTCAAAGTTACAAAATTAGATAGGTTCTAAATAAAATATTTCAATATATTATTACTTAAATCTATTTTAACTTTAAATTTATTAAATATATAAATACATCAAATTTAATAAATATAAAAATATCAAATTTATTTAAATTTATTAACTATATTAATATATCACAAATTTATTCAAGATACAACTTTTTTTGAATTTTGATGGAAAGACATGGAATTTATTCTCCATCAGTTCAATGTTATTCCCTTTCTTTTTCACTGAACGGGAATAACATTTAACTGATGGAGAATCTATTTTAATATATGTCAACAAAATTTCTATATAGAATCCGTCTAGGAGCCCAAGGGGCACGAGACATTATTTTCAAGGAGTGCAAACAACATTTCATGATATATATATTTTTTTTGGTGTTGTCTAAACATTTGATTTTTTTGAACTTTTTCACTAGAATCTTGTAAAATAGATTTTGGTGAAATATCCATTTTTTGTTATTTAAATTGCATTTCACTAAAATCTAGAGTTTTAACAATTTTTGGTTCTATTTGAGTAAAAATTGATCCGCTTAGTAGCATGTAGTTGTCTTGCTTACACAACTAGATAATTGTCTTGCTTACACAACCAAGTAACAAATGTTAGCTTAATATATGATGGACTTTCTGTGTGAATTTATGTAATATAACGAGGTTCTAAAAGTGGAAATAAAGATAAAAAAAAATGCATGTATGGTATTAATGTGATTAGAATTAGCACACATGATTTGCATGACAAGCACATACTATTTGTTTGAACAAGTTTGGAAACACTGAGCCTAAACAACATTGTTTATTTGTGATGGAACTTTAGAAACAATGACATTAATGTTTATCATGTTGGTGTTAAAATAAATAAATGTGTGTGTTGTAATATTTTGGTTTCGACCATGGAATTATAATATGTTAAATCATGTAGTATTGGTATGAAGTTGTGTATGTGATGGGATTCAAGCAATTTGGGTTCAATTATATTGATCTTACATTGTATAAATGTGATATACATTGTAAATATCCCTAGTGCAAAGTTCAAGGCCAAGACCTAACTAGTGAATGTGTAGGAGTCACAATAACGAACTGCGATTGTGGTGTGGTTTTTATATGTTTCCATACTATGTTTATAATTATGTAAAAGCATGAATAAAAAGGAAATGCATACCACAAGAGGGGAATAGGAAAGGGGATGCATGGGTAATTTGGCATTGTCTTTGTCCTTATGGAAAGTAATACCCTTTCTTTCCCATTCTTTGTTACAAGCTTTCCCATCAATCGTTCACTTGTGCATGTGTGTGTACCAAGAAGAAGTTGGCATATTGTTGAGAAGAGTCTAAAACTCATGCACGGAAATGTTTATCCTTGTCTTTTCTTTCATTATTGATCCATCCATGGAGAAGGGGAGGAGTCATGTGCCTCGACCAATTTTCTTCTCACGTGTTATGGGTATACTTTCACATGGAATTTATGGTTGTTATGACTGCAAATGGTAATATAATCATAAGTACTTGTGGCTAATAAGATTCTTTAGAAGTTGGGGATGTGTTGTTGAAAATATGAGAGGAAATGGAATGGTTATGATTGTATGATGGCTACAATGTCCATAATTTTTGAAGCAAACACCATCAAAACTATATCCTTTTTGTTGCTATTGATTGACTACTTTTTGGCCAAGAGTGCTCTCCCAAGTTATTCAAAAAACATAACTAGTAGTTGGACTCTTTATGGATGCATTGAAGACTACTAGAATGGAAGAAGATCCCAAAGGGACTGTTGAGCAATGAAAGGGAAGATGTTCCTTGTGTTATATAAAACAATGTAAGAGAATGTCATAGTTGTTTGATGTAAAGATGAGGGATAGAGTTCCCTATAATAAGTATATTGGATAAGCATGAGAACAATGGATTGGATTGAGTGATATTAGATCCCTTGGAAGCTTCATTTTCCTTCTTGTATCATGGTATGACTTCGGATTGGAATCCATAAATAATTCTTATGGTTGAGTGCTAAAATATTTCTCACAAAAATTTTTACTAGACTTAGACTTAAATTACAGATAAGTATTCATATCTAACTTTTTATGGAATTCTCTCTTTATTGTATTATCCCATGAATTCAATGTTTAATGAGTGGATTTGAAATATGTATGGTTGTTTTTTTCATTGTTTTACATTGCATATGAATTTGAAAATATAATGTTACTAAATGTATAAATTAACTTCATAAATGATCGAAGAAGACATATTGGGATGTTACATGATTGAAGAAGACATATTGGGATGTTACATGTGTAAAAATGATTAATAAAATTAAATTAAACTACACATACATGAAAATACTAATATAGTGTAGAAACTATTTATGAAAAAATATACTCAAAAATGCTACTTTATTTTTCTAACACATTTGCCAATTTGGCCTCATCGCCACTTAAGGATTCTTACGATGGGGTATTTTATGAAAAAAATTCCACTCTCACAAACATACTACTTTATTTTTATGACACATTTTCTATCCATGCCTCATGGCCACTAAAGGCATTTGATTGTGGGGTGCTAGGCTCCTTTACATAATATTTCTCTCAATAAAAAAACATGTTTGGAATATCAAAATAAAAACATAGGGTGTAAAACAATGACCCCATCAAATTTTAAGATACACAATTAAATTAAAGCGCATAAAATAAATAAAGCAAATTTGAATAAGAAGTACAACACCAAGTTAAGCAATTAAAATTACATTTTTGATAAAATTTAGATAAGAAAATAATAACTATAGGTATTTAATAAAATAGTTTCATGCACCATATAATAAAGGAGGATGGAGAAATTACTTGGAATTAAATGATGAAAGAAATGATGAAAGAGTTGATTTACAAAATATCAGTAGTAGATCAACATCTACCATTTTTGATAAAATTTAGATAAGAAAATAATAACTATAGGTATTTAATAAAATAGTTTCATGCACCATATAATAAAGGAGGATGGAGAAATTACTTGGAATTAAATGATGAAAGAAATGATGAAAGAGTTGATTTACAAAATATCAGTAGTAGATCAACATCTACCATTTTTGATAAAATTTAGATAAGAAAATAATAACTATAGGTATTTAATAAAATAGTTTCATGCACCATATAATAAAGGAGGATGGAGAAATTACTTGGAATTAAATGATGAAAGAAATGATGAAAGAGTTGATTTACAAAATATCAGTAGTAGATCAACATCTACCAACTTCAACAAAGTAGTAATCAACAACAATAATAAATATGGACAACTCAAATTGGGGGATAATTCTCTTCCCAACCTAACTTTTAATCTAAGGTTAATATCCCAAGCTCTCAATCAATAAATCTCAATCAATAAAACTATGCCATTTGCATCTCCATCTTCCTCATAATCTTCTCAAAATGGATCAAATCTCTGCCTTCCTCATAATCTTCTCAACATAGATCAACTCTCATGCATAGCTAAAACCCACACACAAAAAAAAAAGTTCCTTAAAAATTCCTGAAACTATATTTAAATATTGTTCCTTCCATTGCATGCATGCAAAAATTCCCATGTATAGCTTCAGTTCGCATCTATTCAATTATCATTTTTAATTTAATTCCACTTTACTTTTTGTTAGATTTTATTTTATTTCTACTTTATTTAATAGTGCAACATTTATTAGCTTTTCCTTTAATTCCACTTTATTTAATACTATATTTTATAATATTTATTCCTTATTTTTTCTAATTTTTTATATTATGATTTTATTATTATTGTTTTCTTTTTCATCCTATAAAATTCAAGTCTAATACAAATACATATAAGGCATGGAATTACATACATCTTCCCTTTAGGAAATTTCATCCCAAAGTTAGCTTTAATTTTCTTAATTTTAGGTTTTACTTCTTTTCCATATCTTTCACATTCTTTGAAATCATACCATTTACAACTACTAGGAAATCCCCTTACTCATACCCCTTAATGAATGGTCCCATTATCCATGAAAAAGTCCCTTTTCTGCAACCAGCATAAGAGTCGACCATCATGGTGTGTCTGTAGTAGCCATGAAAAGTCCACATCACAACTATAAGGAATTTTGATTACAACTCTATCCATGTCCTCAACTTTTATCATCAAGCTTATTACTTGTTAGCATGTGTTGGGATCTATGACCCTACGCCCAATATGGACTATATCAAGAATTTGGATTGGTACACTAACCCACATATCCTATGCATCTCAAAATACTATCCTGATATCCCTCCACAACTCCAACCAGGATCTCAGCCCCATGCATCAAATGTCCAACATCACAACTCCATTGATGAGTATAACTCCAACCATTTTCCTAGGATTTCAAAATCAATCACGTTGGGATCCTCTATATGTAACTATGTCCCACTAGGTATTAGGTAAGGTAAAATAATAGCCAAAATAGATTTGTTGATTATTTTTTCAATTGTCCATATAGTGTCACTTTATAAACATTATCCTTTGTAGGTTGGGCTCCCACGAGATCAGTGAATGAACCAACCCTCTAGGTCCATGGGTGGATTTCCCATCAAAATCCACCTCACGTTCTTCAACCAAGAAATTAGTTATAATTATAACATCATCATCTCATTATGCATAGAAAATAACTACATGCTAGTGGTTGCATGCCATCATGAGAACACAACTTCGTCATAACATCCTCACCATTTCAAAATCATGAATAGTAAAGAACTACATGCTAACTATCACATGCCATCATGAGAATACCACATCATCAAATATCATTATCAAAAGGACCTCAGACAATTATCACATGCCATCATAGCATGAAATATCATCATCAAACAACTCCATGCAACTACCGCATGCCATCATAAGAAATATCACATCACCATGTCATCAACAAGAGATCCATATGCAATTTTTGCATGCCATGATAAGAAACATCACATCATCATATCGTCATAAAAAAATACATATGCAATTGATGCATACCATCATAAGAAACATCACATCATCATATCGCCATCAAAAGATCCACATGCAATCAGTACATGGCATCATAAGAAACATTGCATCACTCAAGGTAAATACCACATGTTTTGATAAGACTTCATAACATCATAAATATTCCTATCATGATAATATCTTAACACAAAGCATATGTGAAACAAAATAAAAAATCATGAACACTCCTATCATATGATTAATCAACGAAATCATGATTGCTAATATGCATGAATATATGATCAATAAGTACTAGATATCACATCTAATACCATAGAACAACCATAAAAAACACTCAATTAGTGAAAGCTACAAGGGCCGTAACAATATCAAACATTTTTTTTTTATTGTAGATATGAGTCTCTTCCAATGCAACATATAACTTATTTTAAAAATGGTTAAGTTGATAAAACATTATAGCCAAAA
>SNQJ01S0061126.1:127332-140823 GCA_010110895.2 Picea sitchensis | reverse complement strand
TTTGTGGCTTTTCTGCTACTTGATTTTTTGTATCCCATTGAATCTCTTTCTGACCTTTTGTTTCCCTTGCTTTATCATCCCTATAAGGATACAAGTCAAATACGTTGAATATGGGTGATATGCCCACATCATATGGAAACTCAATCTCATAGGCATTTGCATCAAACTTCCTTAAGATCTTACATGGTCCTATCTTCTTCATCTTCAACTTGTTATATGTCCCCCTAGGGAACCTTTATTTCTTGAGGTGTGCCAGAACCTGATCTCCTACTTCAAATTGAAGCTCTCTGCGATGTTGATCAACTATGTTCTTGTACTCTTGGCTAGAGTTCTGGAACTACTCTCTGATCTAGCTATGGAGCTTCTGCATTTCTACAGAAAAATCTTCTTCTCTAGCACTTCTGATCTCACTTTGTTCCAAGTCTCTCAACTCAGCTACTCCTCTTGACTTCATTCCATACAGTATTTGGAATGGACTCTTTCCAGTTCTCCTGTTTGGTGAGTCATTGTATGCAAATTATGCTTGTGGAAGAATCTGATCCCACTGACCATGATGCTCAGTGACCAGACTCCTCAATAAGTTTCCCAAACTTATTTTCACCACCTCAGTCTGTCCATCTGTCTGAGGGTGATAAGATGAAATGAAGGAAAAATATGTCCCCAACTTCTTCCACGGTGTTCTCTAGAAATGACCAATGAATTTGATATCTTTGTATGAGACAATACTTTTGGGTAATCCATGAAGTCGAACAACTTCCTTGAAAAATAAATTTGCAATATGTGTTGCATCACCAGTTTTATGGCATGGGATAAAGTGTGCCAATTTTTAGAATCTATCCACCACCACAAATATGGAATAACATCCTCTTTGTGTTCTTGGTAGTCCCAACACAAAATCCATGCTTATTTCATCCCAAGGCCTCTTTGGTATTGGCAATGGTTGATACAATCCAATGTCCTATCTTTTTCCTTTTGCATGTTGGCAGATTCTACATCTGTTCACAAACTTCATCACTTCCATTCTCATACCTGGCCAATAGTATGAACTGTTGCACTGTGCAAATGTTTTATCATGGCCGAAATGTCCAGCCAATCCTCCACTATGATTTTCCTTCAAAAAGTTATTCCTCATTAAGCATTTTTATATGCACAATTGATTGCCCTTGAACAACAATTCCTCTTGAATCATATACTTTGTCCACTGGCTCCTGTCTCTCAACACATGGTTTTCACATGCTTCGTATGCTTCCTTGAAGTCTGGGTCATCACTGTACATTTCCTTAATGTGTTCAAACCCTAAGGTCTTCACCTGTAACTTTTGCAGAATCAGACATCTCCTGCTCAATGCATCAATAACTTTGTTAGCATTTCCATAAATAGGTTTTATGACAAAAGTAAAATTATGCATAAGCTCAATCCACTTTGCATTTCTCTGATTCAATTTTTCTTGTATGGTTATGAATTGTAATGCCTGGTTATCGCTATACAAGACAAATTCCTTTGGAGCAAGGTAGTGCCTCCATTTCTTCAAGGCTTGAATTATGGCATAAAACGCTTTGCCATATGTGGATTACTTTCTCTTAGTCTCATTCAACTTCTCACTGAAATATGCAACTGGTTTATTATCCTGGCTCAAGACTGCTCCAGTTGCAACTTAACTTGCATCACATCTCACTTGAAATGTTTTTCCAAAATTTGGTAAGACCAGAATTGGTCATTCTATTATCTTCTCCTTCAATATATTGAATCTCATCTCAACCTCTATCCATTTAAAAGACTTGTGCCTCTTCTTCACGGTATCCATCATTGGTGCACAAATTCCACTGAAATCTCTAATGAACTTCCTGTAGAAACTGTCTAATCCATGGAAACTTCTTACTTCAAACATACTCCTTGGTGATGGCCATTCTTTGATTTCTTTCACCTTCTCTGGATCCATCATCAATTCATTTGAAGAGATCACAAAACCCAAGTAAATGAGTTTTGTCTTCATAAAAGATGACTTCTTCATATTTATCAACAACTTCTGCTGCTGTAGTCTCCTCATCACTAATGTCAAATGTCTCAAATGTCCCTCTTTAGTCTTGCTAAAGACCAATATATCATCCAGATATACAACCACAAACTTGCCAATGAAATCTTTCAATATTTCTTTCATCAACCTCATAAAAGTACTTGGGGAATTTGTTAAGACAAATGGCATAACAAGCCACTCATACAACCCTTCATTTGTCTTAAAGGTTGTTTTCCACTCATCACCTTCTCTCATCCTATCTAGTGATATCCACTTTTCAAATCTATTTTAGAAAATAAATTTGATCCACTTAAACAATCCATTAAGTCATCCATTCTTTGCAAATGAAATCTATACCTGATGGTGATCTTGTTAATGGCTCTCAAGTATGTACACATTCTCCATCCTCCATCCTTATTTGGACTCAACACAGTTGGTATTGCATATGGACTCAAGCTTTCTCTGACCAAACCCTTGTCTAACAAATCCTGGACTTGGTTCTTTACCTCTTCATTCTCTTGAGGTATCAATCTGTATGCTTATTTGTTTGGTAGGCTTGCTCCTGGTATCAAATCAATATGATGGATGATACTTCTGATGGGTGGAAATGAGTTAGGCAACTCATCCACTACTATGTCAACAAAATTATCCAACAACTCCTGAACTTATTCAGGAAAATCATCCATCGAAGTACTTGTCAGGAGAACTGTGGGTTTCTCCACCACAACAAACTGCATCTCATGTTCCTTCTTTACTTCTCTCATGAGTTCCTTCCCACTCATGGAAAGTATGCTTGTGTTGGCTTCTCCTTTTCCTTTATTCTCCTCTATTGGAAGCAACATGTGTGTCCTACCATTCTTCTCCAAGGTGTAAGTATTTTTTATCCCATCATGAATGACATTTCTGTCAAACTGCCATGGTCTTCCCAACAAAACATGACATACATCCATGGGAATTACATCACGTAGAATTTCATCTCTATATCCTCCTATTTTAAATTCAACGAGGCATTGTTTAGTGACCATTACCTGCTGTCCTTTATGCAACCATAAGACTTTATATGGATTTGGATGTGAAGTTGTCTCTAGCTCCAATTTGTCCACCATCTCTGTGGATACTAAGTTATCAGTGCTCCCATTGTCGATTATCACCTTACATACTTTGTCTTTCATCTTGCAAGTTGTCCTGAATATATTATTCCTCTACATTGACTTTTCAATTTCTACCTCTGGTTTTAAGAGAATCTTCCTTAACATCAGGGATGTTCCATTCTCTGCACCTTCTGCTTCAACATTCATTTTATGTTCTTCTGAAATGTGATCTTCACCTCCTCCTCCTTTCTTTTTCTCAGGACATACCCAAGAAATGTGTCATGTCTTTCCACATGCATAACACCTTACTTCTCCTCCTCTACTTCTTCCTCTTCCTCTAGAAGAACTTCTTCCACCACATTCTCTTCCTCGAGAACTTCCTCCTCTTTCTTAGTGACTGTGTTGTTTCTCTGTCTTGCCTTTGGATTTTTGTGTCTTATCATGGGAAACTCCCTTGCCTTTGCTTGGGCTTCTGCCTCTGTTTCATTGACTCTGTTTCCTGGCCAACTTCTCCTCTGCCTTCAGATCAATCTGATAATCATCCTCTACTGTCCTCACTGACACCATGCTGATCTCATCTTGGATTTCATACCTCAGACCATTTATGTACCTGAAATTTTTTTCCTCATCCTTTCTCGTTGTCCAGTCCTGATATTCAGCTTGTAGAACTCCTCCATGTACTCTTTTACTGTCATGCCCTTCTGTCCCAGGTTCTACAACTTCCTGAACAAATTTATCTGATAATCTTTGGGCATGAATTTAGCCTTTAGTTTGGCTACCATTCTGTCCCAATTCTTTATCTTCTCTTTGCCTTTACTTCTCCTCTCAGCCTGCATTTCATCCCACCACAGTGATGCATGTCCTTTCAGTCTGGTGACAACATGTTTCACCTTTTCCTCTCGAGTCCTCATAATATTGACCTTTACTACATCAGAATATATTATTCAACCTACGTGAGGGGTTAGGTCCCTAACATAAAGTGTTAATGAATGTTATGTCTTCTTAATTAGAGATTGTTGGAATTTATATTTTCTAAGTTGCAAACATACCCTCATGCTCATTTGTGCTCCTTCATTAGGGCGTTTGAAATTACAGTTCTTCATTCGTAAGCAACCATATAAGAATTCTGTAATTTGTTCATTCTAGCTATAGAATTTCCTTATTACTTGGGAATATGACTCATAGTCATGACCTTATGGGATCCATATTCCCAATGGATAGGCACTAGGCTAAATCTACCCATCATCTTTTCATTTTCCTACACTACAACACAGGTTTTAGTAAAGCTACTCTCCATTTCACCTTGATCCCTTATTACCTAAGATTTAACAATCCTACCTTAGGAAAGCCCCCTTTGAGTTGGAGAAGAGCCAACCTAAAGAGTGAAGAGGGTTGGTGAGGTGACATTGACCTCCCTTTTAGTTCCTTGAAGACATTTTTTGAGATTTCGGAATTTATCTCACTAAGTGAGGGTCTGTGAGGTTGTAGGAAGAAGAAGACAATAGGTAACAAAATATATTGCTAAAGAATAATGAACAATAACAACATCATGAAGATGATTGCAGTAGAGAAGTGTTTTTCATAAAAGAAAAGAAAAGTGAGGAGATACTTAAGTGATGATCAATGGTAATTGTGCATAAAAGGGATGGATAAGCACTGAGTACCATTAGATGAGAGCAGTTTGAGGTGGTGAGCTTCATTGTAAGGAATGATTAGATAGAGGAAATGATGGCAATTATATTGAAAATTGACCAAGTGAAAAAGATAACAAAGTTGAGAAAAAGTGTTAGGGGTTGCTTACAGTTGCAAAGGTGTGGATTATGAAGAGGAAGAAGAAGGATGCAAATAAGGAAATAAGGAAGGATGAGTGGCATAAAGTGTGGAAGAGATGAGTGAAGAAAATATAAAGAAATATAATAATTGTTGATTTATCAGCAATTTTGTGAACAAAATTCTCACAATTTTCTAGTAAAGAAAGTTTGATGCAAGAGCATCCTTAGTTAGAAGAGAGATATTTTGCGAAAAAAAAACAAACAATTTTTTTATTTAGTTTTATATTTGTGAAGTTTCCATCTTCAACTTCATTAAGATTGATTTATAATTATATACTTGCAGCGAATACTACATTCTTGTTCTCCAACAAACCCAGATCTACATCCTCTAATTGAATCTTTGCATGTTGGAATTATGCCATCAAGCTATGGATCCCATAATACATTTTTTTATGTCCCTAGTGCTTGCAAAGTTAGCAATTGAAATACCAATGGAAATCATGGGACAAGGGCATTGGTGGTGATTACATCATAGTTTGAATAAGAGTATCATTTCTGGGAAGGAAGTGTGTTGTGGTCTGAGGAAAGTCCTGGTTGGGTGCTATTGTTGAGATTTGTGGTACAGTTGTGACATCAATAACAATTATCTAATCCAAATTTCCACAATTATCTAGTCCAAATATCAACATCGATTATGTAGCAACAACCATGTTTTAGTCCAGGTTTTGAGAACCATTGTGCCATCAACAACAATATTTTAGTTCAGGTTTTGAGAACCATTGTGCCATCAACAACACATGAAGATAAACCCTTCCATAGAAATATGAGGACAAAACCTTCAATAGCATTTCAAGTTAAACTATAAGTGCCACGATGACGGTTTTCCTTGCCATGCTCAATAAAAGACAAATCGCCTTGCAGACCAACCGATCTATTACCCAAGTGATTCACTGGAATAGTTAGGATTGGTTGATTTCCCCTAGTAATTTTATAAATTTGCTACCTACAAGGAAGAAGACACTTTTATCTCTGGTAGAAGAAAACTATGGATGAGTAAGTGGGTGAAGAACTTTAAAAAACCAGTCTGTTGAATGCAATGGAGGCTCAACAACTTGGATAATTTTATAATTTGACCAACAAAATTTACAGAATTATGTTATAGTTTAAATCTATGCAACTAATTGTGTTTGAATATTATTGCATATTCTGTATGATGAAGTACTGTTACAGAGACTTATGAAATTGAAGAGGCTTTGTTTTACTGTGCTTTTACTTTGAATTGCATGGAAGCATTGTCTTAGTCTATCACAATGAACCTTGGAAAATCAAGTTGTTATATATAGAATAGAACCAGACCTGTATAAAAAATGCATCAAACGACTCCTTGAGCGCTAAAATATTATCACTCATTAAAAGTTGGTAACATCTCTTTTAATTGTTTTCAAATCCTTCATATGGGGCAGAAGCTTGCAAATACCCGTCACGCACTCAGAAAGTATTTCCTAAGGACGCTTTGCAGCGTATGTTGGACGTGAACCTAATCGGTTTTTAGTGACTTATTTCTTCCCATTGATTTCGGAGAAAGTCAATTACCCAGGATTCCACCATCACATGGAATCACCATCTTATATAAATGAGTAATATTATTATCATATGGACGGAAGGCTTCTGCTAGAAGCCAGATCCCTATGAGTGTCATCCTATTTGCTTGGCCTCCAGGAAGCAGCTCGGACAGCATTTTAGGTTCAAAAGAGAACAACTCGTGCTGTAAGAAAGAACTCAGCTCTGACACTTCTGTTAACAACCATAAAAGACAGAATGCACTCCATTCCGACCTCTTTCTTTAGAGAAATCAACATAATCATTGCCACAATTATTTAGATCATATTCAAGGCCAAACACTGCTCGCTATCCTTATTGGAGTATACTACTCAAATGCAACTTCTTCGCAGCGAATGATAAAACCCATCGGTGATCGAATCCAAACTTCTCCTCGGCCTTGCGGAGCAGCGCATGGAATACCTAAGTCCGTTTATATCTATATATATTAATGTGTGTATCTTTTTTAAACATTCTTCGATTTGTAGGTCTAAGCCTGTTAGTCCAAATCACAAGTGGGTCAATGTGTGTATATTTTTTAAACATTCTTCGATTTGTAGGTCTAAGCCTGTTGGTCCAAATCACAAGTGGGTCGCTTCCATTTGATAGTGAAAATCTTGTGGGCACTGTCAGGCATGCTTTATGTTGCGATTCTCATGGTAGCATAGCCATTTTTAGCCATACCCAAATCAGCAACATGAACTCAAAAGTCTTAGAATCTTGCATATGGTGGTCTTAGTTGTGGTATATTGATTGTGTATATAATTGAGTGAACGTGGTAGATACAAAAGGTGTACTAGTTCTATTGCAGTGGCAACCAAGAGAGACAAGAAGAAGATGATAATAATAATGTTGTTGATGATGGCAACATATACATTTTTATTTTTTTAAGGCTTTTTTCTTGTTAAGGAAAATACTTAATTACATTTTAAATTAGTTAATTAGTTAGTTAGTTGGTAACTTCTGTTGCTATTTTGTGACAACTAATTCTTTCAAGGATGGATTTGAATTCTATTATTTTGGGTTGGTTACAACCAAATAGACCAAGTTAAAATATGGATAGGGATTGCATTTAATAATCGATTTCTTGTAAATGTATATAAATACATGTAAGCCCGTAGAGGAAATGAGAGAGACAGAGTGAGAACTTGTAAGTCTACTATAATCTCCATGATCTAAATAATAAGACAACCGATGCCTATGCTTGGTGGACGTAGCCCAACGTTTGGGTGAATCACGTCAAATCCCTGTGTTCCTTATCTGTGTGATTGTTAACTGTCATATGTGAATTGTGTTTTCCGCATTTGCAATTCTAACAAGTGGTATCAGAGCTGGTTGGAGGAGTGTCAAATTCTTGGAGAAGCCGCAAGAGTGAAATCGGTTGGAGGAGTGTCAAATTCTTGGAGAAGCCGCAAGAGTGAAATCTGTGAAATCTGTGTGAGGTCCGTTGAGTTCAACATCGTCGTAGGTCCCTCCTCTGGATAGGTCCACATTTGCAATTCTAACAAGTGGTATCAGAGCTAGTTGGAGGAGCATCACATTCTCGGAAAATCCGCAGGAGTGAAATCTGTGAAATCTGTGTGAGGTGCGTTGAGTTCAACATCGTCGTAGATCCCTCCTCTAGAAGGGTGCGACATCATACTAGTCAAAATTCACACACATTCGAAAACCTGGAATCGCCACGTTCAAGGAGTGTGGTACAGTGGAGACACTTTTTAAGATCGCCACACTCTAAGTACATCGAGAGGTGCGGCGACGACTCCTTAAAAATTTGCATATTTTTTGTTTGGAATTTTATGGTATGCTCTTTATGGTATCAAATTTATGGTATGGAATAAATCAAAAGTTACGATCTCCCTTGAAGTAAAAATGCACATGTTTTTTCAACGAATTCAAAAGGTATGAAGAATTGAATTTTGGGTTTTTTTTTTTTTTAAATTGAATCCCCTTTTTAAAAACATGAACAAGTCACATGGTGCTCCCTTTTTAAAAGGTTTACTATATTTGGAATATAGTATGTAAAAGGTATAAAGGTGATTTTTTTTTTTTTACATTAAAGGTGGAGGTTTCAAAAAGGTGTTTATACCATTTTTCTTTCACATTATTTTTAAAAAGGTCTTGGTTATTATAACGAGTGATTTGGGTATTAGGATATTTTGTGTTAATGGCTAAGATGCAGAGTTTGAAATTTGAAGTTGAAAAGTTCAGTGGTAAAAACAACTTTGAGCTCTATAAGCTTAAGATACGGCCTTTACTGGTGCAACAAGAGTTGCAAAAAGCATTGGCAAGCAAGTCAAAGAAACCAACAACCATGACGAATGAGGAATGGGATGATTTGAATGCAAAATCTCTTAGTACCATTCGTTCATGTCTGGCGGATGATGTTTTGTTTAATATCGTAGGAGAGGATACAACACCAACCTTATGGAGCAGGTTGGAAAGTCTATATATGACGAAGTCCTTGACGAGCTGAATCTACTTGAAGAGACAATTGTATAGTTTGCGGATGAAAGAAGGTACAAAAGTTGCTGACCATTTAAATACCTTCAATACCCTTATAGTTCAATTGACTAGTATGGAAGTTAAATTCGAAGATGAGGATAAGGCTATTACACTATTGTGTTCATTGCGTGAGTCTTGGGATAATCTAGTCACCTCTATTAGCTTTAGCTCAACAGTTATTTTAGATTATGACTTTGTTGTGGGAGCTTTGTTTGTTGAGGAGAAGAGGAGAAAATCTAGTTAAGAAACCTCAACTTCAGAGGCGATGCCAGTCAGAGGTCGAACTAAAGAGTAGAATGAGAGAAGTTTTTCTCGAACTAAGTCAAGACACATAAAGGGTAAAGAAAAATGTTGGTACTGTGGCAAAACATGACATCTCAAGAAAGATTGCTGGAAAAGAAAGGAATCTGAGAAAAACTCTACGAAGGAAGAAAATTTGGCTGTAACAAATTCAGGTATGACTGATCAAGTTTTATTCGCTTCTAGTATTTTACAATATCAAGAAGAATGGCAGTTAGATTAAGGTGCCTCCCACCACATGTGCTCACATAGAAATTGGTTCATTTCTTACAAATGTGTTGATGAGGGTGTAGTGTTTATGGGAAATGGTATTCCCTGTAAAACTGTTGGGGTTGGTAGTATTAGAATCAGGATGTTCGATGGTATTGTTAGGGAATTAACAAATATTAGATATGTACTTGAGCTTAAATCAAATTTGATTTCATTGGGAGTATTGGATTCTTGTGGATATAAGTATACAGGTCAAGGTAGAGCACTCACATTGTCGAAAGGTAGTTTAGTAGTGATGAAGGCAACAAAGGTTGATAACCTTTATAAGCTAGAAGGGAGTACTGAAGTAGCATATGAAGTGACATATGTATCTTCTTATTTATGGAAGAAGCATCAATGTCATAAGAGCAAGAAAGAATTGCAGGTACTAGTAAACAGTAAATCATTTCCAGACTTAAAATTTGTTTCTGAATTCCTTCTTGTTTTATATCTTTGTAAGTTATGATGGTGGTATAAAGGGATGTTGTGTGTGGGATCCTACTTGTCACAAGGTCATCATTAACAAATATATAGTATGTATGGAGCAACCAAAAGAGTTGATTCAAAATCGCAACGGTAAATTTGTTTACATGCTAGAAAATTCATTGTATGGCCTATTAGTACCCAGGCAAACATACAAGAGGTTTGAATCCTTCATAGTGAGTCCGAATTTTTCAAAGGGTAGGAATGAATATACAGTCTATAGTACATTCACAGTCTTGATGTTATTTGTTGATGATATGATCGATGCAAGTCAAAGCATGGATAAAATCAGTAAGAAAATGACTCAGGTGGACAGGACAATTCAGATGAGGGATCAAGGAGCATTGAAACAAATTACGGGCATGGAAGTATACAGAGATGGTAATGGTAAGCTGTGGTTGGAGTTCAGTATGAACATTGTAAAACTAGTTTTTATCCCTCGTGCTTTCCATTATAAGTTTTCTTCAAGCATAGGTCCTCTCTATAAAGAAGAAAATGTTATGTCTTGTGTAAGTTCAGTAGGAGGTCTGTTGTATGTGATGAAATGGTTAATACCATATGTTTCACATGCTAATGATGTTGTCAGATATGTGACATATTGAGGTGTTGCGGTGAAATGGGTGCTTCAACGTTTGAGAAGCACAAATGTCACCTATAATGGTTACACTCAGATGGTCCGTGATAATTGTAATGTATATTTTACATGTGTTTTGGATATGAAGAAATCTATCACTAAATATGTCTCACAAAACAGTTGTGGAAAACATGTTGGAGGTGGAGTGACCCTTCAGGAAATCCAAACTCGTGCAAGTCACACAGGTGAGATCATCAAGCCAATTTTATTAGAGAAGCTGCAGTGGTGCTTGGCTTCTCTTGGCTTGCAGAAAAGGTGATGAACAAAAGGAAGGAACAAGGTATCAGGTTAATTGTTGTAAAGGTGGAGATTGTTGGGATTTGGTGACAACGAATTCCTCCAATGATGGATTTGGATCCTATTATTCTGCATTGGTT
This sequence comes from Picea sitchensis, assembly GCA_010110895.2. Lineage (NCBI taxonomy): Eukaryota > Viridiplantae > Streptophyta > Pinopsida > Pinales > Pinaceae > Picea > Picea sitchensis. The sequence continues at coordinate 129,802 of SNQJ01S0061126.1, read as the reverse complement.
ACAACCAAATAGACCAAGTTAGAATATGGATAGGGATTGCATTTAATAATTAGTTTATTGTAAATGTATATAAATACATGTAATCCCGTAGAGGAAATGAGAGAGACAGAGTGAGAACTTGTAAGTCTGTTGTAATCTCCATGATCTGAATAATAAGACAATCGATGCCTATGCTTGGTGGATGTAGCCCAACGTTTGGGTGAACCACACGAAATCCCTGTGTTCCTTATCTGTGTGATTGTAAATTATCATATGTGAATTGTGTTTTCTGCATTTTCAATTCTAACAACTCTGTCATGGTATTAAATTCAATGAATCAAAGGATATATTCCAGCTATAGATGGAAGATTGAGGCTTCCAAGGAAAAGAATCCATAGGTAAAAGTATATTCTATTGTTGAAGAGCAAGTATCAATGAAGTTGAGCCATTTTATGGACAACATTTTTGCATTATTGAGCATTAAAAACTGCATGCCACCTCGAAAAAGAAAGGATCGGATGAGAAGTTGCGAAGAATGAAGGAGAAGTTGCGAAGAAGGAATATAGGCACAGACATAAAGAAAAAGTGGAGAAGAGTGCAGCCATTAAGAATACAAAAAAAAATAAAAATGGTTTTTCAGTCACTAGCAAAATATAAGAAGAAATGAAATGTTGTAATTTGAGGGGTGGTTGTATCCGACACCCACGAGACAATCCAGTAAGTTTTTTGGTCCCAGTTGTAACAAGTTGTTGTAAACTTTGCTATAAGCAAGTTTTGTTCCCCATGTTCAGTTATCCCGAATTAAATCAAGCCTACATAGGTCACTATGTGATCATGTAGCATGTATCCTTGGCTTCGAGTAACATGAAGCATTGGCCATGATATATCACAACTGTCCCTAGTTTCAAGCATCTTGAGGCGCTGGCCTATGGAGGAATGTGGTATTAAGTCCACTTTGGTAGATAAGAGTGTGTCTACTCGTATGTTAACTTGATGATTGTATCGGAGAATTTGAATCTTCTATTAACAAGGGAAATGTGAGATATTAATCTTAGAGTTGGTTAGGACCAAGTTCTGTTTAAGGGAGAATATAAAATGTAATTAAGAGAGAGTGTTAAAGAAAATACCTAATTACACCATTAACTATTTAATTAGTTAGTTAAAAGATACAGGAGTTGGTAAATATGTAACTTCTTGTAACCATATTGTATAATAAAATACACATCAATAGTATATTGACTTGCATCAATCTTTTCATTTCTATCCCAAAAAAGTTCCCACTAAATACTTCTACAAGGCTCTTGTTTAGGTCATGTTTCCTACTTCAATCTCTAAAACCAAAAACCTGACATTTTGTTTTGTTTCTTCTATTATTGCATCTATCAAAATCAGAGAACTCACACACAAAGACACACAAAGAACATACAAAACAGCTTGTCTATTGCATTAGAGGCATGAGTATTTATACAGTGGTGGGATGAGCTCCACCGTTGATTAGTTTCAAGATCAATGGCTGTAATTGCTTCTTCTAGATGTTTCTGGTTCTTTCAAGAGTTTACCGAAGTCGGTGAAGTCGGTGCATTTATTGCAGGCTTATCTCTATCAACTACTACACTGGTTGTTTAATTAATTTCTAACACCCCCCCTTAATTAAACAACCTTTACAACACCTATCTTATCTCTACATATTACAAACTTATCCTTCCCAAGAGGCTTTGTAAATATATATGCATCATTATCATTTGTGTTGCAATACAATAGATCAATTTCATTTGACTGTATTTTTTCTCTTACAAAATGATAGTGTGTCTCAATATGCTTTGACCTAGCATGATACACTGGGTTGTTTGCCAGTTTGATGGAACTTTGGTTGTCACATTGGATGATTGTTGGTACTTTTTTTTTTCTCCAACATCTTCAAGTATCCTCCTTAGCCAAATTACTTCACAGGTGGCAGTGCATAATGCTTTGTACTCAGCTTCAGTGGACGACAAAGAAACAGTTAGTTGTTTCTTACTACTCTAGGACATTATCCCTGATCCAATACTGAATGCATATCCTGTAGTAGATTTCTTGTCCTCTGGATCTCCTGCCCAATCAGAATCTGAGAAACTTGTCAACTCAACATCAAAATCATTATTATACTCAATACCAAAATCAGTAGTTCCTTTCAAATATCGAAGCACTCTCTTGGCAGCTTTCCAATGATTCTCATGAGGCTTAGCCATAAATTGGCTAAGAATGCTAACTGAATATGCAATATATGGCCTAGTTGTGGTGAGATAATTTAGACTTCCCACCAATTGTCGATACAAAGTATCATCCACTTCTTTTGAGTCATCATTATTGTTGAGCTTAACATTTTGTTCTAATGGAGTAGATATTGGCTTACATGTGTTCATATTAAACCTCCTTAGTACCTCCTTTGTATATTTGCTTTGTGTGATTAAGGTCTTACCATTTTCTCTCCATACCTCAAGACCTAAACAGT
>SNQJ01S0061126.1:101610-127282 GCA_010110895.2 Picea sitchensis | reverse complement strand
ATAGAAGGGTGTAAAGGAGGATAGAGAGAGAATGTTTGAAAGTGCAGAAGGAGAGAGAGAATGTGTGAGAGTGTGAGCGGGAGAGAGAGGAATACTGATGCAGGCTCCCCCTATTCTCCCTCGGGACTACGTGACCTCTCGGTCTGGGATCTTTGATTCTCATAACTGAAACGAATCTATGAAACCTTGATGGTCTCCCTCATGATTAAACACATGCCCTTTTCAGTCCTTTGGTGCAGGTTCTATGACACCCACAACCTCTCCCTTCGTGCTGCTGAACTCTCAAGTTCTAGGTGCTAGCTCCTCTTTCGTTAGACCTTTCCCGTATGTGACCTTGGGATATGTCCACACTTGATTATGGGGTGACCTAGAGTGGTTTGACACCAAAATGCTTTTCTCCTCGCAATTTACTAGCAGCTGCCACACATCCCTTTGGCAATACCATGGTTATGATTGCGGCCCGCTCCAATATTTTTAAAACCCAAGCACCTTCTATCCCCACAATCAAGCGCGACCATCAATCTTGCGATCTTGGGCATTGCCTCTTGATCGACTACTGAGATTTGTCCTCTCTCTACCTTGGTCAACCATCAATCGACGACCTTTTTCCTCCTTTCGCACATAGTCCCAGATCTCCATGATCTATCGACACGTTCCCTCCTTCCAAACCGACGGCTACGATTTATTTCTCCCTTTGGGCTTTGGGAGTTTCAATTCTCAACTCTGGCATCCTTCGCAGTACTTCCACCCAAAGTTGATGATCTGTCAATGCATGCCCCTCACAAATCAGCGACTGTGGTTCACTTTTGCTCTTCAGGCATTGGGAGTTTCAACTCTCAGTCTTCACCTTCTCCCGGAGTGATTTCACCTGAAGACAACGATATATCGACGTGTTTCCCTCACAGATCGAAGACTATAGTTCACTTTGGCTCTATAGGCTTCGAGAGTTTCAACTCTCAGTCTTCGCCTTCTCCCAGAGTGCTTTCACCGGAAGACGACGATCTGTCGACGCGTGTCCCTCACAGATCGATGATTGTGGTTCACTTTGGCTCTTCGGGTTTCAGGAGCCTCAACTCCTACACACTCGCTTTCTCCCGAAGAATTTTGACCCAAATTTCACGGATCTTTGCCGCGTGTCCTTCTGAATCCAACGACTATGATTCACTTCGGCTATTTAGGTTTCATGGTTTTCAATTTCTGCAAACTCTCTTCCTCCCGAAGTGTTTTCACCCAAAATCTCCAATCTGTTGACATGTATCTCCTGGCGACCAACGATCTGGATCTGCTTCGGCTCTTTGACGATTTTCACTTTCTCCTTGTCCACAAAAATCCCGAAGTGCTTCGCTCCAAAGTTATGGATCTTGCGCCACCTGTCCATTTGGATGATGGACGGTCCCTGGTCTCTTCGAGACTTCGACGAATCCTTGCTTCTATATGCACCTAGAGACTTAACACTCGTGCACTTTACCTAGATCCAATGGTCTGCAGTGATCCCACTCCCTCCTGGATGGATCTTGGTCGGTGAATCGTGAAACCTTCATAACTTTGTTTCCCTTGAAGATTTCTCCTGCTATATTTCCTGAGATTCCTCCCTCGAACCCTTTGACTCCTTAGAGGGTTACTTTGACACTTAGTCGAATTTCGGATCTGTGCACTCCTTGCAACAGATAATTATGCAAGACTTAGCTTCTTGCGGGTGACTATGAACGCCTTGTAGCAATCACTTTGCACTCCTTGCAAAGAGAAATTTCACTCTATCTCTTCTGAGCTTCTGATTCGAAATAGACTCTATCACTCCCTGCAACAGGTTCTCACGCAAGACCTAAGTTATTGCGGATGACTGTGCACACCTTGCAGCAGTCACTTTGCACTCCTTGCAAAGGGAAATTTTCGCTCTATCTCTTCTGAGCTTCTGAGTCAAAACAGACTCTGTCAACGCACTCCTTGTGGACTGTATGCACACCTTGAATGAACTCAATGAAGAGAACAATCGAAACTTATCTAAACACTTCACAGTTTCATATAATCAACAACATAACCCATTCATTCATGAAAACAAAATAAAAGGGTATCGTAAACAGTAGCAACACTATGCATTGGATCAATTTTTCTCTGTTATATTCATTTAAAAGTAAATGGTTACAACTATGATTAAAAAACAACCAAAAACTCGGCAACAACTAAATCACGAAAATATCCTAATAACTTGCAGCAACCTCATTCAGGTGTACCACACTTCTATTTATCTGAGAGGGTTCTTAGGGCTCCCCCTGACTACTCGTCTATTCGAGAAAACTAACTGCTACTTAATTTATGTTACATTCAAGACTAGGAGTGAAAATCCCAGATCACTCGTGATCACTTGGATTCCAAGCGTTTGATCTTCTTCAGTTTTCGATCATTTCAAAAATATTTGCAAGAAACATCAACGGTTAAGATTTCAAAATGATTCAAAGGTGCACTATGGGACTGAGTTGTCTCTCCATGTGTGCTCACTAACAATGCTCCTACCTCATACTCCTCTGGATGAAAATTCATGGACTCCTGTCCATGAGCTCTTGCACTGACTTTCCATGCTTCTAGATATCAAATTCATTTTCCGAACTGGCATATTCTATCAAGTGTCCCTTCCACTTGACCAAATATTCATAATAAGTTTTCCTCCTTGTCTTCTTGCCAATCCTCTAATCAACGATCTTCTCCATCTGTGGCTTTTCTGCTACATGATTCTTTTTTCCCATTGAATCTCTTTCTAACCTTTTGTTTCCCCTGCTTCATATTCCCGGTAAGGATACAGGTCAAATATGTTGAATATGGGTGATATGCCCACATCATCTGGAAACTCAATCTCATAGGCATTTTCATCAAACTTCCTTAAGATCTTACATGGTCCTATCTTCTTCATCTTCAACTTGTTGTATGTCCCCCTAAGGAACCTTTCTTTCTTGAGGTGTACCAGAACCTGATCTCCTACTTCAAATTGAAGCTCTTTGCGATGTTGATCAACTATGTTCTTGTACTCTTCGCTAGAGTTCTGGAACTACTCTCTGATCTAGCTATGGAGCTTCTGCATTTCTGCAGCAAAATCTTCTACTCTAGCGCTTCTGATCTCAATCTGTTCCAAGTCTCTCAACTCAGCTACTCCTCTTGGCTTCATTCCATACAGTATTTGGAATGGACTCTTTCCAGTGCTCCTGTTTGGTGAGTCATTGTATGCAAATTATGCTTGTGGAAGAATCTGACCCCACTAACCATGATGCTCAGTGACCAGACTCCTCAATAAGTTTCCCAAACTTATTTTCACCACCTCAGTCTATCCATCTGTCTGAGGGTGATAAGATGAAATGAAGGAAAAATATGTCCCCAACTTCTTCCACAGTGTTCTCTAGAAATGACCAACGAATTTGATATCTCTGTCTGAGACAATACTTTTGGGTAATCCATGAAGTCGAACAACTTCCTTGAAAAATAAATTTGCAATATGTGTTGCATCACTAGTTTTCTGGCATGGGATAAAGTGTGCCATTTTTTAGAATCTATCCACCACCACAAATATGGAATAACATCCTCTTTGTGTTCTTGGCAGTCCCAACACAAAATCCATGTTTATTTCATCCCAAGGCCTCTTTGGTATTGGAAATGGTTGATACAATCCAATGTCATGTCTTTTTCCTTTTACATGTTGGCAGATTCTACATCTGTTCACAAACTTCATCACTTCCATTCTCATACCTGGCCAATAGTATGAATTGTTGCACTGTGCAAATGTTTTATCATGGCCGAAATGTCCAGCCAATCCTCCACTATGATTTTCCTTCAAAAGGTTATTCCTCATTGAGCATTTTTGTATGCACAATTGATTGCCCTTGAACAACAATTCCACTTGAATCATATACTCTATCCATTGTCTCCTATCTCTCATCACATGATTTGCACATGCTTCGTATGATTCCTTGAAGTCTGGGTCATCACTGTACATTTCCTTAACGTGTTAAAACCCTAAGGTCTTCACCTGGAACTCTTGCAGAATCAACATCTCCTACTCAATGCATCAATAACTTTGTTAGCATTTCCATAAATAGGTTTTATGACAAAAGTAAAATTATGCATAATCTCAATCCACTTTGCATGTCTCTGATTCAATTTTTCTTGTATGGTTATGAATTGTAATGCCTGGTTATCGCTATACAAGACAAATTACTTTGGAGCAAGGTAGTGCCTCCATTTCTTCAAGTCTTGAATTAGAGCATAAAATGCTTTGTCATATGTGGATTACTTTCTCTTAGTCTCATTCAGCTTCTCACTGAAATATGCAACTGGTTTATTATCCTGGCTCAAGACTGCTCCAATTGCAACTCAACTTGCATCACATCTCAGTTGAAATGTCTTTCCAAAATTTGGTAAGACCATAATTGGTCGTTATATTATCTTCTCCTTCAATATATTGAATCTCATCTCAGCCTCCTCTATCCATTTAAAAGACTTGTGCCTCTTCTTCACAGTATCCATCATTGGTGCACAAATTCCACTGAAATCTCTAATGAACTTCCTGTAGAAACTTTCTAATCCATGGAATCTTCTTACTTCAAACATACTCCTTGGTGATGGCCATTCTTTGATTGCTTTTACCTTCTATGGATCCATCATCAATTCATTTGAAGAGATCATAAAACCTAAGTAAATGAGTTTTGTCTTCATAAAAGATGACTTCTTCAGATTTATCAACAAGTTCTCCTGCTGTAGTCTCCTCATCACTAATGTCAGATGTCTCAAATGTTCCTCTTTAGTCCTGCTAAAGACCAGTATATCATCCAGATATACAACCACAAACTTGCCAATGAAATCTTTCAATATTTCATTCATCAACCTCATAAAAGTACTTGGAAAATTTGTTAAGACAAATGGCATAACAAGCCACTCATACAAACTTTCATTTGTCTTAAAGGTTCTTTTCCACTCATCACCTTCTCTCATCCTTATCTAGTGATATCCACTTTTCAAATCTATTTTGGAAAATAAATTTGATCCACTTAAACAATCCATTAAGTCATCCATTCTTTGCAAATGAAATCTATACCTGATGGTGATCTTGTTAATGGCTCTCAAGTTTGTACACATTCTCCATCCTCCATCCTTCTTTGGACTCAACACAGTTGGTATTGCATATGGACTCAAGCTTTCTCTGACCAAAGCCTTGTCTAACAAATCCTGGACTTGGTTCTTTACCTCTTCATTCTCTTGAGGTGTCAATCTGTATGCTTATTTGTTTGGTAGGATTGCTCCCGGTATCAAATCAATATGATGGATGATACTTCTGATGGGTGGAAACGAGTTAGGGAACTCATCCACTACTATGTTAACAAAATTATCCAACAACTCTTGAACTTCTTCAGGAAAATCATCCAATGAAGTACTTGTAAGGAGAACTATGGGTTTCCCCACCACAACAAACTACATCTCATGTTCCTTCTTTACTTCTCTCACGAGTTCCTTCCCACTCATGGAAAGTATGCTTGTGTTGGCTTCTTCTTTTACTTTCTTCTCCTCTATTGGAAGCAACATGTGTGTCCTAACATTCTTCTCCAAGGTGTAAGTATTTTTTCTCCCATCATGAATGACATTTCTGTCAAACTGCCATGGTATTCCCAACAAAATATGACATACATCCATGGGAATTACATCACGCAGAATTTCATCTCTATATCCTCCTATCTTAAATTCAACGAGGCATTGTTTAGTGACCATTACATGGTGTCCTTTATGCAACCATAAGACTTTATATGGATTTGGATGTGAAGTTGTTTCCATCTCCAATTTGTCCACCATCTTTTTGGATACTAAGTTATCAGTGCTCCCATTGTCGATTATCACCTTACATACTTTGTCTTTCGTCTTGCAAGTTGTCCTGAATAGACTATTCCTCTGCACAGACTTTTCAATTTCTACCTCTTGTTTTAAGAGAATCTTCCTCAACATCAGGGATGTTCCATCCTCTGCACCTTCTACTTCAACATTCATTTTATGTGCTTCTGAAATGTGACTTCACCTGCTCCTTCTTTCTTTTTCTCGGGACATTCCCAAGAAATGTGTCATGTCTTTCCATAGGCATAACACCTTACTTCTCCTCCTATGTTTCTTCCTCTTCCTCTAGAAGAACTTCTTCCACCACATTCTCTTCCTCGGGAACTTCCTCCTCTTTCTGAGTGACTGTGTGGTTTCTCTGTCTTGCCTTTGGATTTTTGTGTCTTATCATGGGAAACTCCCTTGCCTTTGCTTGGGCTTCTTCCTTTGTTTCGTTGACTCTGTTTCCTAGCCAACTTATCCTCTGCCTTCAGAGAAATTTGATAAGCATCCTCTACTATCCTCACTGACATCATGTTGATCTCATTTTGGATTTCATACCTCAGACCATTTATGTACCTGAAAACTTTTTCCTCATCATTTCTCGTTGTCCAGTCCTGATATTCAGCTTGTAGAGCTCCTCCATGTACTCTTTTACTGTCATACCCTTCTGTCTCAGGTTCTGCAACTTCCTGAACAAATTTATCTGATAATATTTGGGCATGAATTTAGCCTTTAGTTTGGCTACCATTCTGTCCCAATTATTTATCTTCTCTTTTCCTTTACTTCTCCTCTCAGCCTGCAGTTCATCCCACCATAGTGATGCATGTCCTTTCAGTTTGGTGACAGCATGTCTCACATTTTCCTCCAAATAATATTGACCTTTATTACATCGGAATATATTATTCAACCTACGTGAGGAGTTAGGTCCCTAACATAAAGTGTTAATGAATGTTATGTCTTCTTAATTAGAGATTGTTGGAATTTATATTTTCTAAGTTGCAAACATACCCTCATGCTCATTTGTGCTCCTTCATTAGGGCGTTTGAAATTACATTTCTTCATTTGTAAGAAACCATACAAGAATTTTGTAATTTGTTCATTCTAGCTATAGAATTTCCTTCTTACTTGGGAATATGACTCATAGTCATGAACTTATGGGATCCATATTCCCAATGGATAGGCACTAGGCTCAATCTACCCATCATCTTTTCATTTTCCTACACTACAACACAGGTTTTAGTAAAGCTACTCTCCATTTCACCTTGATCCCTTATTACCTAAGATTTAACAATCCTACCTTAGGGAAGCCCCCTTTGAGTTGGAGAAGAGCCAACCTAAAGAGTGAAGAGGGTTGGTGAGGTGACATTGACCTCCCTTTTAGTTCCTTGAAGACATTTCTTGAGATTTAGGAATTTATCTCACTTAGTGAGGGTTTGTGAGGTAGTAGGAAGAAGAAGACAATAGGTAACAAAATATATTGCTAAAGAATAATGAACAATAATAACATCATGAAGATTATTGCAGTAGAGAAGTGTTTTTCATAAAAGAAAAGAAAAGTGAGTAGATACTTAAGTGATGATCATTGGTAATTGTGCATAAAAGGGAGGATGGATAAGCACTGAGTACCATTAGATGAGAGTAGTTTGAGGTGGTGAGACTCATTGTAAGGAATGATTAGATAGAGGAAATGATGGCAATTATATTGAAAGTTGACCAAGTGAAAAAGATAACAAAGTTGAGAAAAAGTGTGCGGGGTTGCTTACAGTTGCGAAGGTGTGGATTATGAAGAGGAAGAAGAAGGATGCAAATAAGGAAATAAGGAAGGATGAGTGGCATAAAGTGTGGAAGAGATGAGTGAAGAAAATATAAAGAAATATAACAATTGTTGATTTATCAGCAATTTTGTGAGCAATATTCTCACAATTTTCTAGTAAAGAAAGTTTGATGCAAGACCATCCTTAGTTAGAAGAGATATTTTGCAAAAAAAAATAAATAATTTTTTTTTTTTTATTTAGTTTTATATTTGTGAAGTTTCCATCTTCAACCTCATTAAGATTGATTTATAATTATATACTTGCAGCGAATAGTACATTCTTGTTCTCCAACAAACCCAAATCTACATCCTCTAATTGAATCTTTGCATGTTGGAATTATGCCATCAAGCTATGGATCCCATAATACATTTTTTTATGTCCCTAGTGCTTGCAAACTTAGCAATTGAAATACCAATGGAAATCATGGGACAAGGGCATTGGTGGTGATTACATCATAGTTTGAATAAGAGTATCATTTCTTGGAAGGAAGTGTGTTGTGGTCTGAGGAGAGTCCTGGTTGGGTGCTATTGTGGCTATTGTGACATCAATAACAATTATCTAATCCAAATTTCCACAACTATCTAGTCCAAATATCAACATCGATTATGTAGCAACAACCATATTTTAGTCCAGGTTTTGAAAACCATTGTGCCATCAACAACAATATTTTAGTTGAAGTTTTGAGAACCATTGTGCCATCAACAACACATGAAGATAAACCCTTCCATAGAAATATGAGGACAAAACCTTCAATAGCATTTCAAGTTAAACTATAAGTGCCACGATGACGATTTTCCTTGCCATGCTCAATAAAAGACAATTCGCCTTGCAGACCAACCGATCTATTACCCAAGTGATTCACTGGAATAGTTAGGATTGCTTGATTTCCCCTAGTAATTTTATAAATTGGCTACCTACAAGGAAGAAGACACTTTTATCTCTGGTAGAAGAAAACTATGGATGAGTAAGAGGGTGAAGAACTTTAAAAAACCAGTCTGTTGAATGCAATGGAGGCTCGACAACTTGGATAATTTTCTAATTTGACCAACAAAATTTACAGAATTATGTTATAGTTTAAATCTATGCAACTAATTGTGTTTGAATATTATAGCATATTTTGTATGATGAAGTAATGTTACAGAGACTAATGAAATTGAAGACGCTTTGTTTTACTGTGCTTTTACTTTGAATTGCATGGAAGCATTGTCTTAGTCTATCACAATGAACCTTGGAAAATCAAGCTGTTATATATAGAATAGAACCAGACCTGTATAAAAAATGCATTAAACGAATCCTTGAGCGCTAAAATATTATCACTCATTAAAAGTTGGTAACATCTCTTTTAATTGTTTTCAAATCCTTCATATGGGGGAGAAGCTTGCAAATACCCGTCACGCACTCAGAAAGTATTTCCTAAGGACGCTTGGAAAGGCATGTTGGACGCGAACCTAATCGGTTTTTAGTGACTTATTTCTTCCCATTGATTTCGGAGAAAGTCAATTACCCAGGATTCCACCATCACATGGAATCACCATCTTATATAAATGAGTAATATTATTATCATATGGACGGAAGGCTTCTGCTAGAAGCCAGATCCCTATGAGTGTCATCCTATTTGCTTGGCCTCCAAGAAGAAGCTTGGACAACATTTTAGGTTCAAAAGAGAACAACTCATGCTCTGACACTTCTGGTAACAACCATAAAAGACAGAATGCACTCCATTCCGACCTCTTTCTTTAGAGAAATCAACATAATCATTGCCACAATTATTTAGATCATATTCAAGGCCAAACACTGCTCGCTATCCTTATTGGAGTATACTACTCAAATACAACTTCTTCGCAGCGAATGATAAAACCCATCTGGTGATCGAATCCAAACTTCTCATCGGCCTTGCGGAGCAACGCATGGACTACCTAAGTTCGTTTATATCTATATATATTTATGTGTGTATCTTTTTTAAACATGCTTCGATTTGTAGGTCTAAGCCTGTTAGTCCAAATCACAAGTGGGTCACTCCATTTGATAGTGAAAATCTTGTGGGCACTGTCAGAGGCATGCTTTATGCTGTGATTCTCATGGTAGCATAGCCATTTTTAGCCATACCCAAATCAACAACATGGACTCACGTCTTAGAATCTTGCATATGGTGGTCTTAGTTGTGGTATATTGATTGTGTATATAATTGAGTGAACCTGGCAGATACAAAAGGTGTACTAGTTCTATTGCAGTGGCAACCAAGAGAGACAAGAAGAAGACGATAATAATAATGTTGTTGATGATGGCCACATATACATTTTTATTCTTCAGGCTTCTTTCTTGTTAAGGAAAATACCTAATTACATCTTTAACTAGTTAATTAGTTAGTTAGTTGGTAATTCCTGTTGGGATTTTGTGACAACTAATTCCTCCAAGGATGGATTTGGATCCTATTATTTTGGGTTGGTTACAACCAAATAGACCAAGTTAGAATATGGATAGGGATTGCATTTAATAATCAATTTCTTGTAAATGTATATAAATACATGTAAGCCCGTAGAGGAAATGAGAGAGACAAAGTGAGAACTTGTAAGTCTGTTGTAATCTCCATGATCTGAATAATAAGACAACCGATGCCTATGCTTGGTGGACATAGCCCAACGTTTGGGCGAATCACGTCAAATCCCTGTGTTCCTTATCTGTGTGATTGTTAATTATCATATGTGAATTGTGTTTTCCGCATTTGCAATTCTAACAAGTGGTATAGAGCTGGTTGGAGGAGCGTCAAATTCTCGGAGAAGCCGCAAGAGTGAAATCTGTGTGAGGTGCATTGAGTTCAACATCGTCGTAGGTCCCTCCTCTGGATAGGTTCGCACTTGCAATTCTAACAAGTGGTATCAGAGCTGGTTGGAGGAGCGTCAAATTCTCGGAGAAGCCGCAGGAGTGAAATCTGTGAAATCTGTGTGAGGTGCGTTGAGTTCAACATCATCGTAGGTCTCTCCTCTGGAAGGGTGCGACATCATACTAGTTAGACTTCACACACGTTCGAAAACCTGGAATTCCACATTCAAGGAGTGTGGTACAGTGGAGACACTTTTTAAGATCGCCACACTCTAGGTATATCGAGAGGTGCGGCGACGACTCCTTAAATTCACATATTTTTTGTTTGGAATTTTAAGGTATGCTCTTTATGGTATCGAATTTATGGTATGGCATAAATCAAAAGTTACGATCTCCCTTGAAGTAAAAATGCACATGTTTTTTCAACAAATTCAAAAGGTATGAGGAATTGAATTTTGGTTTTTTTTTTTTAAATTGAATCCCCTTTTTAAAAATGTGAACAAGTCATATGGTGCTCCTTTTTTAAAAGGTTTACTATATTTGGAATATAGTATGTAAAAGGTATATAGGTGATTTTTATTTATTTTTAAATTAAAGGTGGAGGTTTCAAAAAGGTGTTTATACCATTTTTCTTCCACATTATTTTTAAAATGGTCTTGGTTATTATAACGAGTGATTTAGGCATTAGGATATTTTGTGTTAATGGCTAAGATGGAGAGTTCAAAGTTTGAAGTTGAAAAGTTCAGTGGTAAAAACAACTTTGACCTCTGGAAGATTAAGATACGAGCTTTACTGGTGCAACAAGACTTGCAAAAAGCATTGGCAAGCAAGTCAAAGAAACCAACAACCATGACGAATGAAGAATGGGATGATTTAGATGCAAAATCTCTTAGTACCATTCGTTCATGTCTGGCGGATGATGTTTTGTTTAATATCGTAGGAGAGGATACAACACCAGGTTTATGGAGCAGGTTGGAAAGTCTATATATGATGAAGTCCTTGACGAGCAGAATCTACTTGAAGAGACGGTTGTACAGTTTGCGGATGAAAGAAGGTACAAAAGTTGTTGACCATTTAAATACCTTCAATACCCTTATAGTTCAATTGACTAGTATGGAAGTTAAATTCGAAGATGAGGATAAGGCTATTACACTATTGTGTTCGTTGCGTGAGTCTTGGGATAATCTAGTCACCTCTATTAGCTTTAGCTCAACAATTGTTTTAGATTATGACTTTGTTGTGGGAGCTTTGTTTGTTGAGGAGATGAGGAGAAAATCTAGTCAAGAAACCTCAACTTCAGAGGCGATGCCAGTCAGAGGTCGAACTAAAGAGTAGAATGAGAGAAGTTTTTCTCGATCTAAGTCAAGACACATAAAGGGTAAAGAAAAATGTTGGTACTATGGAAAAACATGACATCTCAAGAAAGATTGCTAGAAAAGAAAGGAATCTGAGGAAAACTCTACGAAGGAAGAAAATTTGGCTGTAACAAATTCAGGTATGACTAATCAAGTTTTATTTGTTTATAGTAATTTACAATATCAAGAAGAATGACAGTTAGATTAAGGTGACTCCCACCACATGTGCTCACATAGAAATTGGTTCATTTCTTACAAATGTGTTAATGAGGGTGTAGTGTCTATGGGATATGGTATTCCCTATAAAACTGTTGGGGTTGGCAGTATTAGAATCAAGATGTTCGATGGTATTTTTAGGGAATTAACAAATATTAGATATGTAATTGAGCTTAAATCAAGTTTGATTTCAATGGGAGTATTGGATTCTTGTGGATATAAGTATACAGGTCAAGGTAGAGCACTCACATTGTCGAAAGGTAGTTTAGTAGTGATGAAGGCAACAAAGGTTGATAACCTTTATAAGCTGGAAGGGAGTACTGAAGTAGCATATGAAGTGACAGATGTATCTTCTTATTTATGGAAGAAGCATCAAGGTCATAAGAGAAAGAAATAATTGCAGGTACTAGTAAACAATGCATCGTTTCCAGACTTAAAATCTTTGTTTCTGAATTCCTTCTTGTTTTATATCTCTGCAAGTTATGATGGTGGTATAAAGGGATGTTGTGTGTGGGATCCTACTTCTCACAAGGTCATCATTAACAAAGATATAGTATGTATGGAGCAACCAAAAGGGTTGATTCAAGATCACAACGGTAAATTTGTTTGCATGCTAGAAAATTCATTGTATGGTCTATTGGTACCAAGACAAACATACAAGAGGTTTGAATCCTTCATAGTGAGTCAGAATTTTTCAAAGGGTAGGAATGGATATACAATCTATAGTACATTCATAGTCTTGATGTTATTTTTTGATGATATGATCGATGCAAGCCGAAGCATGGATAAAATCAGTAAGAAAATGACTCAGGTGGACAAGACAATTCAGATGAGGGATCAAGGAGCATTGAAACAAATTATGGGCATGGAAGTATACAGAGATGGTAATGGTAAACTGTGGTTGGAGTTCAGTATGAACATTGTAAAGCCAGTTTTTATCCCTCGTGCTTTCCATTATAAGTTTTCTTCAAGCATAGGTCCTCTCTATAAAGAAGAAAATGTTATGTCTTGTGTAAGTTCAGTAGGAGGTCTGTTGTATGTGATGAAATGGTTAATACCATATGTTTCACATGCTAATGATGTTGTCAGATACGTGACAGATTCAGGTGTTGCAGTGAAATGGGTGCTTCAACGTTTCAGAAGCACAAATGTCACCTATAATGGTGACACTGAGATGGTCCGTGATAATTGTAATGTATATTTTACAGGTGTTTTGGATAGGAGGAGATCTATCACTAAATATGTCTCACAAAACAGTTGTGGAAAACATGTTGGAGGTGGAGTGACCCTTCAGGAAATCCAAACTCGTGCAAGTCACATAGGCGAGATCATGAAACCAATTTTATTAGAGAATTTGCAGTGGTGCTTGGATTCTCCTGGCTTGCAGAAAAGGTGATGAAAAAAAGGAAGGAACAAGGTATCAGGTTAATTGTTGTCAAGGTGGAGACTGTTGGGATTTGGTAACAACGAATTCCTCCAAGGATGGATTTGGATTCTATTATTCTGCGTTGGTTACAACCAAATAGACCAAGTTAGAATATGGATAGGGATTGCATTTAATAATCATTTTCTTGTAAATGTATATAAATACATGTAAGCCCATAGAGGAAATGAGAGAGACAAAGTGAGAACTTGTAAGTCTGTTGAAATCTCCATGATCTGAATAATAAGACAATCGATGCCTATGCTTGGTGGACGTAGCCCAGCGTTTGGGTGAACCACGCGAAATCCCTATGTTCCTTATCTGTGTCATTGTTAATTATCATATGTGAATTGTATTTTCCGCATTTGCAATTCTAACAACTTCGTCATGGTATAAAATTCAATGAATCAAAGAATAGATTCCAGCTATAGATGGAAGATTGAGGCTTCCAAGGAAAAGAATCCATAGGTAAAATTATCTTCTATTGTTGAAGAGCAAGTATCGCTGAAGTTGAGCCATTTTATGGACAACATTTCAGCATTATTGAGCATTAAAAACTGCATGCCACCTCGAAAAAGAAAGGATCGGATAAGAAGCTGCAAAGAATGAAGAAAGAATATAGTCACAGACATAAAGAAAAAGTGGAGAAGAGTGCAGCCATTAAGAATACAAAAAAAAAAAATGGTTTTTTAGTCACTAGCAAAATATAAGAAGAAATGAAATGTTGTAATTTGAGGGGAGCATGTTCGGTTGTACCTGACACCCACTAGACACTCCAGTAAGTTTTTTGGTCCCAGTTGTAACAAGTTGTTGTAAACTTTGCTATATGCAAGTTTTGTTCTCCATGTTCAGTTATCCCTGATTAAATCAGGCCTACATAGGTTAGTATGTGATCATGTAGCATGTATCCTTGGTTTCGAGTAACATGAAGCGTTGGCCATGATACGTCACAACTATCCCTGGTTTCGAGCATATTGAGGAATGTGGTATTAAGTCCACTTTGGCAGATAAGAGTGGGTCTACTCGTATGCTAATTTGATGATTGTATCGGAGAATTTGAGGGACCAAGTTTTGTTTAAAGGGGAATATAAAATGTAATTAAGGAAAAGTGTTAAACAAAATACCTAATTATACCATTAACTATTTAATTAGTTAGTTAAAAGATACACGAGTTGGTAACTATGTAACTTCTTGTAACCATATTGTATAATAAAATACACATCAATAGTATATTGAGTTGCATCAATCTTTTCATTTCTATCCCAAAAAAGTTCCCACTAAATACCTCTACGAGGCTCTTGTTTAGGTCGTGTTTCCTACTTCAATCTCTAAAACCAAAAACCTAACATTTTGTTTTGTTTCTTCTATTATTGCATCTGTCAACAACCTTAGCCACATCTTACCCAATACAAAGTACGTAAGATTACGTTCAGAGATGGACTACAACGTGCCGTGGGGAGCGTTGAGGTCCACTGCCTCGCTTTGTATGATTAAATCAGTCTACCAATCAAAAGTATACCCATATCTCACCCAATCCAAACGATGTAAACATTGAATTAAAAACTAGACGACAATCCAACTTTACGTGGAAAAACTAGACGCCAATCCAACTTTAAGTGGAACGGCGTCAGTCTTGTACGAACACCTCTTTATCATCATGATTATATGGACAAAATGCATGCTTCGCTATCGTGTGCAGCCAGGCTTGACTTCGTAGCATATTTACTTTATGACTTTTTGAAGTGTTCCACTTAGGGAAACTCTGATTTGCAGCGAAATCAACACAACCCTTTGTGCTATATTTCATTCCGAATCATAGATAATAAAATCCATGTTTGCTCCTGTCTCAGTGAGCATCTCTTCTAAGAATTGTTTCAATGGGGAATAAGATAACCCAATCAGTGTTTCTTAGGAAGATAAGGAGCAAGTTTCAGAAGCATGCCAATGCCTGCAAGGCAATCGGATATACATGCTCTCCTAGAAAAAATAAGATACGTTATTTCGCAGGCGATCGTAATGACTATGGGCTTATCAATGGCGGTCTTCCAACAGATGTTCCCAAGGGTCACTTTGCAGTGTACGTTGGAAGCGAGCGCAGTCGGTTTATAGTTCCTACAACTTATTTGAGCCATCCACTGTTTCAGTCCTTATTGGAGCAGGCCAAGGAAGAGTATGGATTCCATCACGAGATGGGACTCACTATTCCCTGTGAGAGAGTGGATTTTGAATACATAATTTCTGCTTTGGAAAGAAGGATTCCACTATCGCAAATATGGAGCTGAACGGGATAATGGAGTCGATATAAGAACGGATGGTATTCACACCGCCACAGTTTTGATCAACTCCAAACTTATTGAAATCTTTTATGTGACTGAAGTCACCACCTATACCTTTCGAGGTTGTTGTATCAATTCTGTCAACACAACTTGAACATAAGGCTTTGGAATTTTACTTTTACAGTGGACATTAGTATGCTATGTCTTAGCTCTTTTTATTTTGCTACCTTCCCTAACTTTAGTATATTTACCATTTTCTTTTGCATACTATGATGATTTTATCATTCAATTTCATTAATGGATGCTCTACTCTGTATTTACATGCTATGATCCATGAATCTTCTCAAAAGACCCTTAGTTTATTAATATAAAGTACAAGTATTGTTTACTCAGTACCCTTTGACCTTGAAATAAAATTTGGAGCTACGTTTTAGAATAGAAAGAGGGTAAGACCTTAAAAAGGAACAGGTGCAGCCTTGGTCCTTTAGATTAAAACCAAAAGTGTATTTAGAATCTTTTAGATATATGTTTACTCTTGTAGGCATTGGAAACGATTTTGAGAAGGCTTTGGAGCAACTTGCTTGATTCTGGGAGCTTACCACTAATTATTTGGTTCGTTATATATATATATATATATATATATATATATATATATATAATGGGCACAACATAGTATTCTCACCCAAACAGAAACCTATATGCATCCCAGGCAACGAAATTGGGAAAACCTTGGTTAGAATTAGCATAGAAGCTATACATTAAAAATTATTAAAGCACATCTAACTAGGTACACAAAATAATCACTTGCTCAACAGATTTGATAACAATGATTCGACATTCAGAGTAGGCCAATGGGGTAGAGAAACACAAAACGGAAAATTATGTAAGATGTACCTTTAACTTGGTAAAAGATTTGATGGTTCTGAGAAGGGGCCTCAATATATTGAGCTTTGCAACTTACGACTTAGGCTTACTATGACAAGGAGTAACTCCATATGAAAAAGAGGCTATTAATGAAAAGGATCTTCAAATTTTCAAAAAATGACTGCCTTTTTGAGAAAAACTTGCAAGAAAGAAAATGATTTATTGAAAAGATATTACTAGAAGTATAGTGATGTTAAAGAATGAAAAAGTTTTGAAACCTCTCTTGAGTAATAAATGCATAATATTGCAGTGCAATTTCTTTCACAGGAATAACATTGAACTTACATTGAATGAATGTTTTATATAAGATTGATAGGAAGATTACTAACATTAATGACTCAAAGCACATTTGAGGGTTATATATATATACATATAGATTATAAATATATAAATAGAAGATTGATAGGAAGATGATTAACATTAATGAGTCAGATGCAGTTCATTTGAGGTTTAAGGGTATGGATTTACATTTATATATCATGTAAGGATGACGGATTTTTTTTTTATAAAGGTATGGATTTACATTATATATCATGTAACGATGATGAAAAGACATTCGATAATGCTCAGTTACAAAGAGTATGAATGTTTCATAAAATAGGTAGCAATGATTTATAAAATAGATATAGTAAATATGAACATTGTGTCATCACATGAAGTTGTCAAGGGTCACAAGTGATAGCCATGAGCATAGGAATACAGGTGGGCACANGTAGAGAAACACAAAACGGAAAATTATGTAAGATGTACCTTTAACTTGGTAAAAGATTTGATGGTTCTGAGAAGGGGCCTCAATATATTGAGCTTTGCAACTTACGACTTAGGCT
Source organism: Picea sitchensis (assembly GCA_010110895.2). Taxonomy (NCBI): domain Eukaryota; kingdom Viridiplantae; phylum Streptophyta; class Pinopsida; order Pinales; family Pinaceae; genus Picea; species Picea sitchensis. The sequence goes on along the minus strand of SNQJ01S0061126.1, from coordinate 109,783 downwards.
TACTATGACAAGGAGTAACTCCATATGAAAAAGAGGCTATTAATGAAAAGGATCTTCAAATTTTCAAAAAATGACTGCCTTTTTGAGAAAAACTTGCAAGAAAGAAAATGATTTATTGAAAAGATATTACTAGAAGTATAGTGATGTTAAAGAATGAAAAAGTTTTGAAACCTCTCTTGAGTAATAAATGCATAATATTGCAGTGCAATTTCTTTCACAGGAATAACATTGAACTTACATTGAATGAATGTTTTATATAAGATTGATAGGAAGATTACTAACATTAATGACTCAAAGCACATTTGAGGGTTATATATATATACATATAGATTATAAATATATAAATAGAAGATTGATAGGAAGATGATTAACATTAATGAGTCAGATGCAGTTCATTTGAGGTTTAAGGGTATGGATTTACATTTATATATCATGTAAGGATGACGGATTTTTTTTTTATAAAGGTATGGATTTACATTATATATCATGTAACGATGATGAAAAGACATTCGATAATGCTCAGTTACAAAGAGTATGAATGTTTCATAAAATAGGTAGCAATGATTTATAAAATAGATATAGTAAATATGAACATTGTGTCATCACATGAAGTTGTCAAGGGTCACAAGTGATAGCCATGAGCATAGGAATACAGGTGGGCACAATTTTCAACAAGTAGAGATCCCCTATGCAGTTCAATTTAGCGCCATCTCTAAGCGCGGTTTGAAGGACGTTATAGTTGGCCAACGGACAAGCTTTAGCAGGGGCGCTAAAATAGCAGGGGTGCCCAAATCGCAGATCGTGACCAGATCAACGACCACACCTCATTTTGGGGCCACAACATGCTCGAGTGTTAAAATCCTTGAGCGGGCCGAAATATAAACCACGATATTGCAAGAGAGATACGTGGCAGAAGGTGGTGAGTTTCGGGCCCAAAAGTGGTGTGGGTAAAAATTGCTTTCGACAACCCCGAAATCACGTGCTAAATTAGCGTCAAATCCAATAGCAGCACGTGGTTGCCCCCTAGTCATCAAGCCTCGTCCTAATCCCAAGGGGAAATCAGTTAATGAACAAGGATTGGTAGTTGAAACCTCGGTTCACTCCATAAATAGCAGGCATGGAGGGTTTGGCCATGGAGATAGAATTGTCAGCCCGAGGTTCCACAATGGATGGTTTCTTCTTGCAAGCCCATATTGATCTGAACTTGTGTCCGACAGAAGGATACACACACAGTTTGACCGAAGGATGCATATACAAAAATCCTTGGATGGGATGGCCAAATGACTCTCCTAGCGGTTGTCCACTGATTTGACTAAAAATAGATCAGTTTAAGAATTTGTTAAGTTCAATGGTTGAGAAGAGATCCCTATTTTGTAATAGTTTTATAGCAGAGTTTTTCTCTGGTTATGTATGAGACCAGAGACTTTTTCATTAATAGAAGTGAGTTTCTCATTATCCTGTTTCCTCTTGTGCTAAAACACTCGTTCATGGATGATCTAGATGAGGTGTTGTAGTTGTATTGTAATGGAGGTTTGAATATAATGTTGCTATGATTTGTTTCAGTATTTTATTTCGTTTTCATGTTTCCTCTTGTGCTTAAATGCTCGTGCGTGGATGATCCAAATGAGATTTTGTAGTTGTATTGTAATGGAGGTTTGATTATAATGTTGTTATGATATATTTCAGTATCTTAAACTTGAGTTCAAGAGTCCTCTTGTGCCTGATTTTTTCTCCACCAAGATGCTTGAAGGCCGAATGCTCATGGAAGACTTGTCCAGTTTCCTCACTAAGTCTTCCTCCTTCTCACCTTTAGCCTTAAACCACTAACTGAAGTTAATGAGAACGAAATTTGCTCATGCATTCCTAGCCCAGTTTTCTGTGCTAAAACATTCTTATGTCGAGCTTTGTCCATTTGACCTCCACTCATAAACCTACCTCCACAAACATTTTGATGGGCACTGTGTTTATCCTCCTGCAATCTAAGGGTGACTCTTAGTGCTAACATTCTTGGCATCATTATCGGGGAACGAATTGAAGACATTTCCCTGGGATTGAATGACAAAGAAATTATGATTCTGAGGGTGCATCAAAAATCAGTACCTTGAAGATTGCAGCTTGTAGTTGGCGACTCCATTGTTTCAGTTGTGGCTCCCAAAGGCAGACACACGAGGTCCACTCCACAACTACCTCTAGCAACACCTGAAGCTGACCCAAAGAAGATTATCAAGAAAGGAAAGACCTCTCCAGAAGGAATTCCTAACTGTTGTACTGGGTGATTATGGTAATTTACATGATCCTTCTTTTAAAACTCCAGTAGTTGTATCCAATTCTCCTTTTATACCATCTGCTGAAGTTTCCATAAGTTTATATTTTGAAAGCTTTCTTGTTGAACTCCCCCCTTCTAGTATTCATTTGGAAGGAGAAAGATTTGAAACCCTTGTTTCCCCTGATATTGTAAAGTGGTTTAAACCCAGGAGCTTAGAATATTTTCCAACTTTGGGTTTTCCTTCTCCTCCTCCTATCAAAGTTATTGTAACTAAAGAGGGGGGAACTTATTTTCCTTTGAACCCTATACCATTCTCCTCCAACACTCAACCTCTTCCCCTTTCCCCTAGAAATGCAACTGTAGTCCTACATGTCCAAACTCTATCTCCCCCTTTTTCTCCTATAGTTCAGATCTAAATGGAAGGTGGTAATCTTCCTAGAAATAGGATAGATGCCATAATGGCTGCTAGATATGCCCCTCTTGTTTTACCTTAGCCTATGAATTCTCTCCCAGTTGGAGACTACCTTAAGGACATGTGCAAGTTCACAGGGGAGGAAGACATAGCTGCAGAAGAACACCTTTCAACTTTTTATAGTTATGCAGTAATCTTAACATTGAAAATGAATATGTGTGGATGAGAGTTTTTGTACAGAGCCTTGATGGTAAGGCTAGGAAATGGTTTAGGGACTTGACTCCTGGATCTATTGTTGGGATTGAAGCTATGAATGATTCATTCTTGAAGCATTTGGGGGATAAAAAAAATTCTTTATTATATTACCGAATTTGGGTCACTTAGGAGGAAAGAGGGGGAATATGTTTTAGATTTCTCAAAAAGATTTAATAAAATGTACAATAAGATTCCCACTTAAATAAATCCTATAGAAACCTCTTCCAAGATTACTTATGCTAGCCTTTTGACCCTTAGTTTTTCCTCCTATTGAGAAAAAGAAGAGCTACCTATTTAGCTCATATGCAAGATGCAACCCTTGAAGTAGAGTCTAATATATTAGCAGCTGACAAGCTTAGGAGTAAATCTAATAGAGATAGAAGAAAAGGTAGGGTTGAAGCTTCAACCTATGATTCCTATGATACCCACCCTCAAGTGGATGAATTGACAAAACTGGTAAAATCACTTTCTGTAGGAATTGAGAAATTGAAATTTGAAGGAAATCAGAGCTATAGGAACCCCCAGAATGTTGATAATAGGGTTAAATTCAGAAGACACAATAATGCCCCTCAGATCATCCAAATAGATCAAAGAAATAGGGATAGGGATGATCAAAAAATCCAAGCCCCTCTCCAAAATAACCTGGTTACTGATGAAGAAGGAGAGGAAGAAGAAGTTGAACCTAAAATCGATTGTATTTGTGACACCTCTTCATCTCCTCATTTAATCCAATCTGCATATTAAGAGTCTCTCATGGATAGCTAACTAAACGAGTTGAGCAAAGGGGAAAGGACCAATGGAAATCCAAATAGATACAACCTAAGGTCAAAGAAGAAAGAGGGGAAGCCTGACATTTCTGATCATCCTGCTAGAATAGAGAATCATGTTAAGGGTGTGGCAGCTAGCAGCAAAGAAAAAGAGGAACAAAACCCACAGGCGGTGGTTAAGATCCCTACCCCAAAAGTTAAGGAGTTTATGAATCCTCCCTCCTCTTTTATCTTTGAGAATGAGATTCAAAAGATTAAAATCCTTGTACCTTTTTTGGAGCTACTTAAGAATGAGGATTTCAAAAGGTACCTTTCCAAAATGTTGCAGCATGAACCTTCATCTTATCCCACATATTCAGTCAACCTCTAAGATGAAAAACCAACTATCATACTAGGACCTTTGGTAGAGGATAGGGATGATCATTCTTCTCCTTTCTATACGTCATTGAACATTCATGATAAAGCGTTTCACAACTATTTGATGGATTCAAGGGCATCTCATAATCTCATGCCTAAGACTGTCATGTATGAGCTTGGGTTGGAGGTTACAAAAACCTACCATGGCATATATTCATTTGATTCTAGGAAGGTGAAGTGTCTTGGAGTTATCAAAAACCTAGTTGTTTCCTTGTTTCAGTTGCCAATGAAAAGTGTGGTCATGGATATTGTGGTGGCTGATGTCCCCCCTAAGTTTGGGATGCTCTTGTCTATATATTGGATAAAAAAACTAGGGGTAACTCTACAGATGGATCTTTCATATGCCACCATTCCTGTGTTTGGGGGGGAACATAGAAAGATTTATAGGGAAGCACAACTTGCTTACATTATCTGTGATGAAGAAAATCCCACCAACCACCCCATTTTTGCAGTTGATACTGATTTAGGAACCAATATGTTATAGCTCATGGATGCTCCTCAAACACCTATTGAAATAAAAAATCAACCTATTACCTCTTGTGAATATCCTCCTCCCAATACCTCTGTTTGGAAGATGTTTTTTGATGGAGCCTCTTCTAGGGAGAGTGTTGGTGTTGGGATAGTATTTATTTCCCCTACCCAATAGACCATATCCCCGTCTTACAAACTTGAATTTGAAACAACAAACAATGTGGCAGAATATGAGGATCTTGTTTTGGGTTTGAGGGATGCTAAAGACATGATGATTGAAGAGATAGCATCGTTTGGAGATGTTGAGTTAATTGTTCATCAAGTCAAAAATATGTATCAAGATAAACACCCTAGGTTTAGGACTTACAAAAATGAAGTCTGGGATCTTGTTGATAGTTTCTTCTTGTATTTTAATATCTCATTTGTTCCAAGAGAGGATAACATTATGGAAGATTCCTTGGATGTCTCATCAAGTAATTTCAGGGTTCCTTTGCCCCTCAAATTCAAGTATGATGTGGAAGTAAAGTATAGACCCTCTATTCCTGAGAATGTCAAACATTGGAAGTTTTTTGAGGATGATCTTGAGATAAAAATATTTCTTGAGACTGTGGATGAATTTTATGCTTTACATATTGATCAACAACAGGATACTAAACAAATCCCCCATGATGATAATTTTCTGAATAAAATTTATGACCATCATATTGTTCAGTTACCCAGTAGCCATATTCCAAAAGGACTTGTCCCTTTAGAGAGGTTGTTCGATAGGAATGATGTGGTTGTACATATTAAAGGTTCAACTGAAAATGTTAATGTGATTGAATGCAATTTAGGAACAGAAGAGGATCCAAAGTATGTTAAATTTTCTAGCAGTTTGTCAAAGGAAGAAAGGGCTGAGTATGTCAAGCTTTTGAAAGAGTTTTCTGATGTGTTTGCCTAGAAATATGAAGATTTAAGAACATATGACAACAACATAATTGAACATAAGATCCCTATGAGAGAGGATACCAAGCCTTTTAGGCATAAACTCATACAAATAAATCCCATGTTGCTGCCTATTATGGAAAAAGAAGTGAAAAAGTTGTTGGATGCCTAGATCATCATTCCTTTGAGATATTCAGAATGGGTGGCTAACTTGGTGCCTATGAGGAATAAAAATGGGGAAATCAGGTTATGTGTTGATTTCAATAATTTGAACAAGAGCTAAAAAAAAGATAACTACCCCTTGCCAAAGATGGAACACATTTGGAGAGAGTAATTGGTTCGTCTAGGATGTCTATGATTGATGGCTTATCTTCTTAAGGCACATTGTGTCAGCATAAGGGGTAAGAATTGATCCAAGCAGAGTAGAGGCCATCTAGACCTTATCTTTTCCTATATATAAGAAAGAGGTTCAGTCTTTCTTGGCTAAAATCATTTTTCTAAGAAGGTTCATCTCTAACTTTGTTGAATTAGTGAAGTACATTACAACCATGCTCATAAAGGAAAATGAGGTGAAATGGAATTCCGAGGATCGAGAATCTTTTGATCAGATCAAAAATGAATTGACTGAAGCACCCCTACTCATCAACCCTGGTTATTACAAGAAGTTTTTGATATTTTCCTTCGCCTCATTTGACACATTGGTTGTTGTTTTGCTACAGAAAAATGTAGAGGGGTTAGAGAAGCCTATTTCATTTTTCAGCAGAGCATTGAGGGATGCAGAAATGAGATATGATATCATGGAAAAACAGGCATATGCTTTGGTCAAAGCCTCAGATATTTCAGAATATACGTTTTGCATTCAAAGATTTTTGCATATGCCCCTTCAGCCTCAGTGAAAGAGATATCGATCTAGCCTAACATAGATGGGAAGAGAAGAAAATTGATTGTTAAAATTTTGGAATTTGACCTCGAAATGAAGCCCACTAAATTGGTGAAAGGCTAAGGTTTAGCCAGGTTGTTGGCTGAATCAAATTGCAAAGATTTGGGGGTTAATTTCATGAACATAAACTCAGAAAATTAGGAAGTTGATTTTGCTGATAAAAACTCTCATGTCAGCCCCAATTTTGTAGAATTCACTTGGTATAGAGATATCATATATTTTCTGCAGAAGTTACAACCTCCAAATGGCTTGGACAAGAACAATGTGAGATCTTTGAAACTCAAATCAATCAAATATTGTCTCATTGATTAGGTTTTGTATTCGAAAGATCCTCTAGGAGTTCTTTTGAAATGCCTGGATCCACAGGAGGCCCAAAGGGCCATAACTGATTTTCATGACAGCTTATGTGGGGGGCATCATTTTTGGAGGACCAAAACTTATAAGATCCTTGGAGCTAGGTATTTTTGGCCTGATCTTTTTACTGATGTTTGTGCAAAGATTAGAGCTTGTGTCAAATGCCAAAAAATTTCTGGAAAGAAACAACTCAAATCTTTGCCTTTGAAACCTCTGGTGGTTTCTAGACCCTTTCAACAGTAGGGTCTTGACTTCATTAGAGAAATCCACCCAGTCTCAAGTGGTAAGCACATGTGGATTTTGACTACCACTAATTATTTCACCAAGTGGATAGAAGCCATTCCTACAAGGAGTGCCTCCCACAAGGTAATCATTAGCTTCCTTGAAGATATCATATCCAGATTTGGTTGTCCAAGAAGGATTGTTACTGACAATCTTGCCTCCTTCAAAGCTGAACCATTGATAAAGTTCTGTGAATAGTATGGGATTACATTAATCCATTATAATCCTTAATACCCCCAAGGAAATGGTTTGGCAGAGTCCTGTAACAAGAGCCTCATAAAGATCATCAAGAAATTGTTAGAAGATAATAAGAAAGCATGGGACTCAAAGCTGGAATTAACATTATGGGCTGATAGGATTACAACAAAGAGGTCACTTGGTGTTTCCCCTTTTCAAATTGTATATGGGGTTGAAGCTGTCTTTCCTACTCAGCTTGCCTTGCCTGTGGCAAAATTCCTCCAGGACTACCAAGGAGTACCTGATGATATGGTCAGGAGGATACAAAAGCTAGTAGAAGTACAACAGACTAGGGAGCAACTACTTGATAAAGCTCAATACCATCAGTAGAAGATAACACAAGCCTTTGACACGAAGGTAAGAAAGGAAGATTTCCAGCTGGGAGATCTAGTGCTCAAATGGGATGCACCCAAAAAAGACAAAGGAAAACATGGTAAATTCAAAGCCTTATGGATTGGTCCTTTCAAGATTTTAGAGGTATTTTCAAATAACACTTATAGATTGCAGAACTTGGATGATTCCAAATTTTTTGGTGGCCCTATCAATGGGCGTTTTTTGAAAAAATAGTTTGCTTAAGCCATGATTGGATTTCCATCCATTGTAAATACCACTTTTGCTCTTATTTATGTTTGAATAATTGACCTCATGACCCAAAAGCTAAGGCTGTTAAGAACCAAATACCAATATAACATAGAAAAACCTCAAAAAAAGTACTCAATGCCTTGAAAAAGAGATAATTTCAGATAATAAGCCTCTTCGAGGGGGAAACCTCCTTTTACCCCACTTAAATGTTCAAGTACAATATGATTCAAAATGAAAATGTCTCCTTGGTATATATAGGAGACTAG
>SNQJ01S0061126.1:77910-90667 GCA_010110895.2 Picea sitchensis | reverse complement strand
AGTTTATTTTAATGAAGTAGGGGTGCTTGCATAGCATAACAAGTCAGCCTTCTATTTTCAGATCATTATCTATGATTCAGAATGAAATATAGAACAAAGGGTTGCGTTGATTTCGCTGCAAATCAGAGTTTCCCTAAGTGGAACACTTCCAAAAATTAATAAAGTAAATATACTACGAAGTCAAGGTTGGCACTTTCTTTGTTTCCAGCATGGCTGCACATGATAGCGAAGTATGAAAATTGTCCATATAATAATGATGGTAAAGAGTAGTTCTTACAACACTGACGGTCATTCCACGTAGAGTTGGATTGTCGTCTAGTTTTGAATTCAATGTTTACATCGTTTGGATTTGGTGAGATAAGGGTATACTTTTGTTTGGTAGACTGACTTCATCATACAAAGCGAGGTAGTTGACCTCAACGGTACCCCCGAGAGTGTGTTGTAGTCCATATCTGAACGTAATCCTCGATCGATTGGTCTCCGAGGTGATTTGTCTTTTATTGAGCATCACAAGGTCAAATGTCATCTTGGCACTTATAGTTTATGTTGACATGCTATTGAAGGTTTCTTCCTCATATTCCTATGGACAGGTTCATCTTCACATGTTGTTGATGGCACAATGGGAACAGTGATTCACAAAACCTGGACTAGAATATTGTTGTTGATACATAATCAATGTGGAAATTTGGACTAGATAATTGTTGTTGATGTCACAATTCTACCACAAATCTCAACAATAGCACCCAACAAGGACTCTCCTAAGACCACAACACACTTTGCTACAATAAATGATTCCCTTATTTAAACTATGATGTAATCACCACCAATGCCCCTTGTCCCCATGGTTTCCCTTGGTATTTCAATTCCTAAGTTTGCAAGCACGGGGGACATAAAAAAAATATTCTTGGATTCATAGCTTGATGGCATAATTCCAACTTGCAAAGATTCAATTGGATGATGTAGATTTATGTTTGTTGGAGAACAAGAAAGCACTCTTTCCTGCAAGTACATAGTTATAAGTGAAGCTTAATGAGGTTGGATATGGAAACTTCACAAATAAAAAACTAAACAATAAAACTTGATTTTTTGGTTTCTGAAGAATATCCATTACAAAATTGTAAGAATCATGTTGGACACATCGACCACACTTAGAAAGGAGGGTCGGGGGGTGAGGGGTGAATGAGTGTGGGGATCTTTTTCAAACTTCCCTTTCATAAAACTCCTTAGTTAGCAATCAACATTTATTCATTACTTATTACTGTCATTTATAACCAGTTAAATGTGAACATGCATCAACAACATATATCAATAATAAGTCATCACCACAAGGAACACAAAGAACACAAGATGTATGTACAATTTTATTTTTATTACGGACTACAATCCTTGGGTTATCAACAACAACTGAATAGAGTACAACTCTATAAGAGCACCAGCTCTATAATGCAAGACTCAACTTACACAACTCAACATCAACTGAACACAGGCATAAATCCTCAATAGATACCAATCTATTAATAGGTACGCGACCTGTCAGTAGTCCAGCATGCGTATGTATGTGCCCTACCAGTAGCACAACTCACGTATGTATGTGGCCAGTCTGTATTACAACCTCTGTATCACTTCTGAGTTTATTAGGGTTTTCTCTTCAAGATGAGCTCAGATCCTTTGCAATCTTTAATCACATTCACTACTATATCTCACTTTCCAATCTGAACCATAACCAAATAACAACACATCCAAGCTCTCCAACGACTTACTCATGCTCCCCAACCATAAAATATCAATGCTACTTAATCATGTATGCACAATCGATATACTATGACAATCATATATGTATTGAATCATATGAGTGTTGCTCACTCTATCAATCAACCAACACAACCATATCACAACAACCATACCAAGAATGTCTCAGGAATTCACCAAACAATAAGCAATAGTATCCATCAAGACAACCATGTAACCATACCAGAGTTTCTATGGCAGATCTGAGCCCATAGAGTGTAGATCTGGAACCTGCTTCAGCCTTCAAGAACCTAATCATCAGCTCACATCCAAGTCTTCATGACTTCTTCACTGTACATGCTCTATCCTCCTTCAGCCTGTGTATGTACGCGCTCTATCTCACTGTAGCCCACGTATGTACGCTCGTTGTCCCATTGTTTCTCACGTACTCCTTCAGAAACTAGGGTTTATGTGTTGGTTGTGGAGCCTGATTATGTTCCTGATTCAGAGGTCCTTGCTTTCAGCCGTGTTTATACCCCATGAAGACTTTACACCCCATACGTATGTACAGTCTTCCATGCGGGGGAGTGCAAATGGGGGGATACCCCCTCTGCGGGGTTCGGGGGGCCTATCCCCCTAGTTGGGGGGTTTGGGGGTGAAGCCCCTGAAGGAAAAATTGTCTTGTAAATGTATATTGTAATTTCATTGTAAATCTGGACCATTCATTATAAGGTCGCAGATCTAATGGTAGAAATTATGTTAGGGTTTTTTTCCCTAGAAGGCAACCCTCTATTATGAGGGAAATGTATAGCGGCATATGCATTATAGCGAGTACTCTATTATGAGAAAGGAGACTATGAGAGAAATAAGAGGAAGTTACAACAGGTTTTGTTGTAGGTTGTATCCCTTAATTTGCTGGATAATAATAAAGGAAGGACCTGGAAATTTCTCTGGTGGACGTAGCCCACACTGGGTGAACCACGTAAATCTGTCTCTCTTGTATTGTGTATCTTTTGTGTTTTGTTTCCGCATTTGTTTTATTTTATTGATACGTGGTCCTGTTTTTTCTAACATTCTGAACTTCAAAAACTTTCATCGTAAGCATCTCAGACATACAGAAACTTTGATGCGTCTAGGAGATCCTCTAGACTCTCTCTCTCTCATAATAGATCTTCAATACATGCTCAAGAGATTTATTTCACAAGAGACCCTTGCCTCTTATTTATACTCTCCAAGTAGCTTCCTTAGAAGCATCTTCTAGGCCACTTTGTCCACATAGTCACTTATGTCCAACTTTGTCCAATTTGCCACTTTTCCATGTATCCAATAGCCACTTGACCACTTAATCGATTTTCCTCATTTTAGGGTTAACCTTCTTATAACCACTTTCCATAATTAGAATGTTCCCCATTTAATTTATTATTTAAATAATCCTCCTTGACTTTGTCACTTCACTTTATTATTTAAATAATCCTCTTTGACTTTGTCACTTCACTTTATTATTTAAATAATCTTATTTGAATTTGTTTCTACACTATATTATCTAAATAATCCTCTTTGACTTTGTCACTTTACTTTTAAATAATTTCTTCTTTGCCAGCACTTTGACTTATTTGACCTTTTGGAACTTCAAGCCAACATATGAGGGTCCTCCAACTTCGTAAGGCCATAACTTTCAAACCGTGAGGAGTTATGTGACGTTCCACATATCACCGGAAATGGCATGACAAGCATTATCCATATAGGATAGTTTCACTGAAAAATTCACTGATCTTCATCTCATTATTACATAATTAAGTATGTGTTCTCTAACCATACTTCTAGGATAATTCAATCGCAAAGTGTCTTCCCGTGAGGGCTTTCACCATAAGGGGACCACTTTGGAATTCATCCATTTTTACTTCCTATCAACCATGATAAGACACTTAACTGCAAAGTATATTCCTGTGATGGCTTTCACCATAAGAGGACCACTTTGGAGTTCATCCATTTGTACTCCTTATCAAGACAATAATGAGTCATCTTTACATCAATAACTATGCATCATATATCAATGAAAAACTCATTGATCCATCTTCATCTATGCATCATATATCAATGAAACATCATTGATCTATCTTCATCTATGCATCATATATCAATGACAACTCATTGATCCATCTTCAGCTATGCAAGACATCATATGATTATGATTCCACTTGACATCATTCCATTGCCATCAAGGACAATACATATTACATTAGTAATATATGACAAGACATTGTTCCTCTGACATCAATCATTTGACATCAATGAATCAATCAATCCTTTGGCATCAATCAATCCCTTGACATCAATCCTTTGATACCAATCATTTCACATCAATTACAATCATGATCCAACAATCTCCCCCTTTAGCATTGATGGCAATACCAACATTGATGTCAACACCAATCATTGATGGAAACATGTAGACAAGGCATTTTTGTACATCAATAGTCATCTCAATCACATCAATGTGACTATATCTCCCCCTTTGAGATCAATGGAAAAGGGTAGTTCTCTCCTTGGGGCTACTCCCCCTGCCTGAACTCTCATTGGGGCTTCTCCCCCTGCCTGAACTCTCATTGGGGCTTCTCCCCCTGCCTGAACTCTCATTGGGGCTTCTCCCCCTGCCTGAATTCCTTTTATCTTCCTCTGAATAATCTCTCCCCTTTTGAGCAAGGGATATCACTCTGATGTAATGTTGAATTCATATCACTCATGCTCCCGCTAGAACTATGCCTGCATCTTTGCGACCAATGCTCCCCCTGGGACCATGCTAATTGCTCTGTCTCCAAGTATATGGATCTTTTTCCAAGTATTTATCTTTGCATTTGATAAATCTCTCCTCTTGGAATCATGGGAGGAAGAATGACTCCCCCTATGGGTATGTATTCCCCTATCTTATCTGCAACATAAACAATATACTACCACCGCAATTTGCTTCCACTGTATATGCTACTGCTCAACGAGAACATAGATCAACCTCTCTTTTTATAATGATCCTTGGACCTATCCATGTATCAACTCGTGCCATACCATACATCATGAAGAAAAAGATATGTCAACAATGAAATAGAGAAACATGAACAAACATCAGCCAAGTACATCATGTACCAAATTGTGTGCCCACCATGCACAACATCCATGTACATCAATACCATAGAGTATGCCAAAAGATATCATCAATGGAGTGTATCAACCATATGCTTCCACTAGCATGCAAACTGTGTGTTGCAAACAAGTGTCATGCCACTCATGATATGCCTCCTCCATGAAGCAAGTGTCACAATCATGTACCTCAATCAATCAAGTGTCTCAAGTCTCTCATCCCATATGCTATGTACCAAAGTATATGCTAGACAAGTAATATCAATGGTGTACTTTTGGCCAAGTACGATCATCCACATGCATATACCATCTATGAGTGCATCAACATTGCACTAATCATGTATCACCAATTGTACCAAGCAAGTACATCAACCATGAACCAATACCACAACAAGATGAGCCACAATCAAGATCTGTCATCGTACATGTAAGGCCTATCTAAATAGAGCCTAATAAAAACATAAATTTAAACATAGAATTTCTATCATAATTTCTTTTCGGTTCTATATATTCAACAAAATAACAATTCATGATTCAACAAAATTCAAAATGAGCAGCATGATATAAATAACATATACAGCATAGTAAAATAATGAACCATCATAACGATAATGAACATGCCATAATAATGAAAATAAATACCTCTCGAGTGATGTTGTTCCCCAACTCTGTCTATCCAAGTTGAAGCTGAAGCTCTGCCCAAAACTGACTAACTTCCCAGCTAGCTAGGAACAACCTATCTAGATCCCTAGCTCCAGAATTCCTTATGGTTTCCTGGCCCCCGAGCCCAAAACTCTCAGCAACAGGTGCCCCCTATGATAGTCCTCCAGCAAGCTCCTCAAGAAAAACCTGTAATCGAAGAATACAGATCCAACCTCCAACTCCCTTTGTTCACCTTTCTTTTTCTCATATGAAAATCTTACCCAAAAACCCAAGAAGACCCCTTCCCTAGTGTTTCCCGCCTGTCTTATCCTCCCTTCCTCATTATTCACCTCCTTATCCCCCATTAAGTCTCAACCACCTTATCCCTCCATTAAGTCTCAACCACCTCATCCCCTTTTCATTAAGTCTCAAAAATGAAAATTATTAATTTATTAAACCAATATTCCTTAATCAATATTTAATCATGATAATTAATTAATTAATTAATTAAACTAATATAGATTAAACAAATATTTAATTATGACAATTAATTAATTAATTAGGGTTGTTACATACACCCACCCTTCAAGAAACTTTGTCCCGAAGTTAAAGTATTTTATGATACAAGAGAAATGACACATGGTTCACACATTCATATCCAATAAACAACATTATCAGTAAGCAAGCCAAGAAAACTCATACATACTAGTGTATATGTGCAAGAAATGCATGTGTAGCTAGCACATTCAAGTCTCGTGCATGTACTAATAACAATAACTATCACCTCTATAGTAATTTATGTATGCATCCAATCCAATCAACAAGACTATTCATTTTATAAAAGGTAATAGACCAGTCAAATGTTTGCAGAATCCATTAATTACAATAATCTAGCTGACCAATGTTTATTTAGACAATGGTAGTTTAGTTAAGTAATTATGAATATACAAACATTTTCTTTTCAGAAGGAAAACCAATAAATTCCACCATAAGGCAATTCTCCATACACTCAACTATTTCTATTCATCCTTCCTCTCTAACTTACTTCCATCTTCCATTCCTATCCTTCCTCTGTCAGACTATCTTGGAGCGTGAACTATATTGACCTAAATCCAAATAGAACTTGTAAGCGTAAGTGACACTATCTTGACCAAGCTTCCCCAACAAGCAACTGACAATGATCATCACACGTCTAGGGGAGCGTGAGCTAACAACATCCTCACATGACTCTAGGTTTTAGAGGATACATGGTGGGAAATGCCTCCACCCCTCCTAATAGGACTAGGGTCCACACCCTGATATGGAATATACAATGGCACCGTGTTGCTGGGAATTTTGTCATCGTTTATTCATTTTTTGGGCAGTCTCACCACCTAAAATCCTGCACTAGTCCACATATCATAGCAACGCATTCAAACCAATATAATTTCACATACAAAGATTCATACCACATTATTTCTCAGTCGATGGTCATGATATCCACTTTCATTACCATTATCTCTTGGCTATTTCATTAGCCCAATGACTTGCAAATTAGTCTATAACACAAACTCATACATATCTATGCATTATCATCATGTAATTGCATACAACCATAATCTCAATTTGGTATCCACGTACCAACAATCTTTAATATCAAAGTTTTCAAGTTAGAAATAGATATCATAATGTCCCCATAACTCAAAAGCATGTGTAAGGTCTCTCCTATAGAGCCTTATAAAACATAAGTTTAAATAGAGAAATGTTATCCTAACTTCTTTACAATTCATTATTTAGCATATAACCATTCATAGATTTTACATTCACATAATAGATTGCATCATATCCATCATCATTCACATAACATTAAACATTCATAGATTTCACATTCACATAATAGATTGCATCATATCCATCATCGTGTAAGTGACATTTAAACATTTATAGAATTTTCATTCACATAGTAGGTTGCATCATATCCATCATCATTCAAATAACATTTAAACATTCATAGAATTTACATTCACATAGTAGGTCACATCATATCCATCATCATTCAAATAACATTTATAAAGGTTCATACGTCTTAAAAGTTCAAGTGTATCATTAATAGTTTCACTGTGAATAGAAAATAAAGGTGATTATACCTCAGGCAATCCTAGTTGTCTATGTCAAAAGGTGGTGTTTCATACACCCAACCTTCGAGAAACATATTCTCAAGGTGGTAAAAAAAGTGAGGGATAATTTCGTTGTAATGTCTCAGCATCCTTCCAAGTAGCAGATCCTAGACTATACTTGTCCCACTAGACCTTAACTTGGTCTACCAGATAGTTCCTGAGTTGTCAGACTCTATGATCCAATATGCGTAACGGTTCTACCATGAGGGTTCCCACATACAATACCTACAATTCCTTCCAATTTAGTTTATGTGTTTCATCAGCAACATAATGATGTAGAATAGATACATGAAAAACATTATGAGTTTTATGCAAGTGGGGTGGAAGTATGAGACGATAGGAAACAGGTCCATTTTTCTCTTGGATTTTGAACGGTCCTATAAATTGAGGTGACAACTTTGTACTCTTATTAGGCCTAATATGGATGAAAACCTGATCTCCCACTTTATAACTTCGGTCAGTCCTATGTACATCAGCATAACTTTTATGTCTATCCTGTGCTTCCTTTATTCTCTGCCTAATCTGAATCACCTGTTCCTCCATCTCTTGAATCAATTATGGCCCAACTATCACATGATCTTCTAATCTTTCCCAACTCAATGGTGTTCTGCATGGCCTTCCATACAACACTTAGTAGGGTGGCATTCCGATGGAGCTATGAAAACCGTTATTGTAGGCGAATTCTACCAAAGGTATGTACTTCTCCCAATGGGTTTGATTATCCATAACATACATCTTAAGCATGTCTTCCATGACTTGATTTACTCTCTCAATTTTCCCATCTCTTTCAGGATGATAAGATGTGCTTAAGTTTAACTGAGTCCCCAACGTCGACTGCAAACTTGTCCAAAACCTAGAAGTGAATCTGGAGTCCCTATCTGAAATGATCTTCTTGGGTATCCCGTGTAAACGGATGACCTCACTTACAAACATGCATGCCACATCAGTGACATTGTAAGTGTCTCTAACTGGAATAAAATGAGCACTCTTGGTTAACTTATCAACTATTACAAGAATGGCATTGTGTCTATGAGATGTGAGTGGAAACCCCACAACAAAATCCATAGAAATGACTTCCCACTTGGACATAGGAACATTATGTGGTTGTAGGATACCTACCGGGTGATGGTGGTCATCTTTCACTTGTTGACACTCTAGGCACTTGGCGATGAAATTGACTACATTGCACTTCATGCCTACCCAAAAGAAGAACTTCCTCATGTCTGCATACATTTTCTTCACACCCGGATAAGCACAATAAAGTGCTCTATGGGATTTCTTCAGTATAATGCTTTGAATATCCCCACTTTTGGGGATGTACATCCTTCCTCAGTATCTTAATAGTCCATCTTCTTCTAGGTTATATCCTTCATACTTTGGATCTAATTGTCTCCCACTCTGGAGGTTTGAAGTAACTTTTAAATACCAACTATCCCCAAGGAGTTGCGTCAACACACATTCCCTTAGATTGAATTTTAAGGGTACCAAGGAGAAGACACGTGGTCTCCTACTCAAGGCATCCACGACCACATTTTCCTTTCCCTTGATGTATGAAATACCAAAATCATACTCACTCATAAACTCACTCCATCACCTTTGCCTGGCATTCATATCCCTTTGAGTGAAGAGATGTTTTAAACTTTGATGGTCCATTTTGAGCTTAAAGTTTCTTCGCACTACATAGTGCCTCCAAAGTTTCAGAGCTAGCATTACAGCTGCCAACTCCAAATCATAAGTAGCATAAAGCTCCTCGTGTTGCTTCAACTTCCTGGATGAATACACTATCACTGCTCCTTCCTGCATTAGCATGACCCCCAACCCTTGATTCAAGGCATCATTATAGACTGTGAATTCCTTTTCCATATTCGACACTCGTAGAATTGGTGCACTAGTTAGTAACCTCTTAAGCTCGATGAATGCACTATCACATTCTTTTGTCCATTCATACCTGACCCCTTTGTGCTGCAAAGTGGTGATGGGTTTCACTATTTTAGAGAACCCTTCCACAAATCTTTGATAATAACCTGCTAGCCCCATGAATCTTCTTACCTCATGAACATTTTTCGGTACTGGCCATTCCATAATGGCCTTTACCTTTTCTGGTTCCACAGATATTCCTTCACCGGAAATGATATGACCTAAATAGTGAATTTCTTTCTGGAAGAAGGAACAATTCGACAACTTCCTATACAATTTTTTCTATCTAAGGAAGGACAACACCACTCGCAAGTGTTCCTCATGTTCTCTTTCGTCCTTGGAATAGATGAGGATACCATCTGAAAAGACTTGTATAAAGAAGTCCAAGTACTTTCAGAGTACACCGTTCATGAGGCTCATGAATACTGCTGGCGCATTGCTCAATCCGAAATGTACTACAACGAACTCGTAATTCCCAAACCGACTTCGAAAGGCAGTTTTAGGAATATTGTCCTCCTTAATCCTTAACTGGTGATACCCTTATCACAAATCAATTTTTGAGAATACTGTTTCTCCTTTCATCTGATCGAAGAGATCATCTATTCATGGTATTGGGTACCTATTTTTCACTGTAGCATGGTTCAAGTCCCTGTAATCTATACACAGTCATAAGGAACCATCCTTCCTCTTCACAAAAATTACTAGTGCACCCCAAGGTGAAACATTGGACCTTATTATCCCTAAGTCGAGTAGCTCTTTCAATTTCATCTGTAACTCACAAAGTTATGGCACTTTCATCCTCTACAGAGTCTTGGAAATTGGTTTTTCACCAGGTTTTATCTCAATAGTAAAATCAAGCTCCCTCTCAGGAGGTAACCCTGGCAACTCGTTTGGAAAAACATCCTTAAATTCTGACAATACAGGGTATTGAGCCAAGGAGGGTCCTTTCCTTTCATTCATTGCTTCCACTACATAAAGTAGACACCCTTTCCTCATGCACCACTTAACCTTCATAGTTGATATCAAGTGTAGTGACACCTTTCTCCGTACACCATGGATCTCTACTGGCCTTCCTTCATTGTCAACACAAAGCACCCTTTTTGCGAAACAATCTATCATAGCTCGATGGGATTCTAACCAATCCATTCCAATGATTAGGTCATACATCCCGAGAGCAGTGACGTATACCTTCAACTTGGTAGTACACACTCCTATGTCTACTAGACAATTATCAACGCTTGGTCATATCACTTGTTTTTCCCCCGAAGCCATCTCAACTTGTTTAAAGTCATCATGCTCGTAGGCTGCCAACCCAATCTTTTCTAATGCAGGTGTTGAAATGAAACTATCTATAGCACCAGAATCAAATAAAATTTTAACATTGATATTATTTAGTGTACCTGATGAATCCACCACCGTGGATTGATGTTCTTCCTGGCGATTATTAACTACCGCATAAATCTTCTAGCTGTCATTTTCTCTCCTCGTCGGGGCATTTCCTTCTCTATGTAAAAATCTTGCTTGCAACTTTGGGCAGTCACAATGGTAATGGGGTCCTCCACATCCCCAACATGTAACACGATATTGAACCTGCACACTGCTCTATGATGATATCTGAAATGAGTTCCTTCCCCTAGAACCCCTGCCCCTACTAGTTTCTCCCCAAGAAGGTCGTGGACTTGCCTACATCGTTGGTGATGAGAGAGATGTTGCACTTTCTGCCATTGAAATACATGTAGAAATTGTCCTTGGTGTGACTCTATTACCATAAGGAGGTGGCCTAGAGCTCCCTCCCCTGGAGAAGGTCCTAGGGGCCTTGCCCACAAATCCAGGATGATGTGGAAAGGTTGATCGCATACCTATGTTTAAGCTCATGGGTTCCTCAGCATAACATTCATTTTCAATTGCTTCCACTACTGAAAACGGTTTCCACATCCGTACCATGGCCCTTATAGTAGGGTTTAACCCATAGACAAAGTGTTCTGCCTATCATTGATCATTATCCATGTATGAAACATATTTTACCAATTTCATGAACTTGATCTCATACTCTTCCACGATCCTATTTCCTTGTATTAGAGAATGAAATGATCCCACCTGTTGTTCCTTGTAGTAAGATGGTAGATATTTCCTTCAAAACCTTTCCTCAAAAAGTTCCCAAGAGATGGTGTCTGGGTTAAGATGCAACTACCTCTCCAGGTTGCCCCACTAATTGAAGGCACTG
Source organism: Picea sitchensis (assembly GCA_010110895.2). Taxonomy (NCBI): domain Eukaryota; kingdom Viridiplantae; phylum Streptophyta; class Pinopsida; order Pinales; family Pinaceae; genus Picea; species Picea sitchensis. Next base: position 78,868 of record SNQJ01S0061126.1, on the reverse strand, counting down.
CCCCTCAACTGGAAAATCACTATTTTCACCTTTGATGTGGAAGCATAGTCTCTTAAGGTCAACCATCATGTCATTCCTTCCAACCATGCCTCTACTCGTTCAATGGCATGACCCCCGACAAAATCTGGAAGTTTGATCTTCTACAGTTCTCTAGTGATGTCCTCGGGTGGAGGCCCTCCTCCTGAATCCCTCGACGCTTTAGGATTACCCATTCCAGATGGTGGGGGCTCCACTTTGATCCCTGTTGGTTGACGCCCCTTTAAAGTCTCATTTATGGCCTCCAAAGAGCACAGAATGAGATATAATTTAGGCGATGGTGGTGGCGGTGTTGGCGGTCCTTGCGATGATGCCCCCCTGCCCTGATTTCCTCTAGTCATAACCATCCTGTATAATTGAATCTGCATGAAACAAAATTTTATCAGGGAGAGTCTAAGGCAATTCACATTTTCACAACGTAAACTTGAAAAAATAGGGTTAGGTGTAAGTTTATTTTACTTGTCTATAAACAGACGTTACTCTCTTTAGGGGAAGTGGCTAGGTTAGGGTTAAAACATCTAGGCTCGATGTCTTCGCCTAAGAAAACTACTGACTCTCTCTCCTTGGTAGCTACGCTAGCACTATACCACACTCATCAATTTCTCTAACTTACTTTCTTAGCGCACATGAAGTCCCCTCACCCTTATCATGGTCTAAGTCCTTAAACTTTTCATTTTTAACTAATTAATGTGATTTTTTAACATAATGTTGATTAATTATTAAAAACTACAAATCTAGATTAAACTTTAACCTAAGTTTCCGCCGTCTTAATCAACCCATTTAATTTAATCCAGAAAATTAATATTATTGTTGGTATCCTACTTAATCACTTAATTAATATATACTTAATTAATCGCTAATTCAATTAATCGATCCAATTAATTAATCACCTTTGATTATTCACATTAACTAGTTTTATTTT